>JARWLF010005870.1:0-10041 GCA_029853055.1 Scenedesmus sp. KT-U
CATTCAACAGCTGACAGACTCATGTTGCTTTGCATGTTGCAGACCTTACTGATGGTGCTGTTGTCCAGCTCGCAAGCGGCCATGACTTCTACAGCAGCCCAGTAGTAAGCGCTGATGGGAGCAAGCTGGCTTGGTGGGTGCACGACTACGCAGCATGCAGCAAATGAGGAAGACTGGATGCTTTCCCCTCTTCTAGCAACTCTCAACGTTGTGCGCAACAGAAGTGTGCGTTCTGCTAGAGTCCCCGCTGCTCACTAGACATGGCAAGCTGTTGATTGGCCTGTACAGCGCATTGCCATTGGGCTTCAAAGATACAGTGAAGCATGTATGTTTTGGTTGGCTGTACTGCAGGGTGGCTTGGGATCATCCCAACATGCCCTGGGATGACACCTTGCTGTATGTTGGACAACTTGATGATGCTGGTCACATGGTTGGCGACCCCAAGTGAGCTCGCGATGAGTCCTGCAATAACCCGTGAGGTAGCAGGTCCACTGTTGTTGGTATCTCCTTTGCATAACAGGATCCAAAGCTCTTGTCTAGCCAGTAGGTTTGGCAGTTGGGAACAGGCCTTTGACCCTGCCACAGCTGCTGCAAGTGGACTCAGCAAGACCCCTGCAGAGTTTGTTGCATGTCGAAGTTCTGTGCATCAAAAGACAGTAGTGTCCTGCTGCAGGGTTGTAGCTGGTGGTAAGGATCAGTCCGTACAGCAGCCTCAGTGGGGACCTGATGGCGGTTTGTACTACATTGGAGATGCTACTGGCTGGTGGAACCTGTATAAGATTGACAAGAATGGACAGGTGAGGGCAAACGCTGCAGGAAACTTGCCTCATGGTCTGCATACAGCTTTATGTCTTCCTGGCGGTCATCCTATGGATTCTGTCAGCACTGCATGGATGTCTTGAGCTGCATCTATGCTGGAGGCGATGGTTGAATTGTGCGAGTGGGTTAGGTACGCATGCTGTTGTTGCTGTCCTGCAGTCTGTGCCGTTGTTACCCATGTCTGCTGAGTTTGGCAGTCCTCCCTGGCTGTTGGGTCTGCACAGCTATGAAGTGTTGGCAGGGGGGTCAGCAGTGCTGGCAGTGTATGGTGATCCAGCAGCAGCTGGTAGGACGATAGCTAGCTCATGACTTTGCAGGACATGTATCCTTGCATCTTTCTTTGCTGGTTGCAAGCATCGCATCGTTCTTGTGTCCAGTGCATGCTGCAGCAGACAGGGCAGAATACAGCAGTCTACCATGCGTATAGATGTTATTGTTTCATATGCTGCATGTCCTGTCCACATGCTGAGCCTGTATTGACAAGCATCTCCTGTGCCGTCAGGTGTTGGTTTGGGTGTGATTGACGCTGCCACCAAGACGCTGACCCGCCTGAACACCGGCTTCACATCGTTCAGCAAGCTAGCAGTGGTGGGAGGAGGCTTGCAGGATTCCAATGCTGAGCTAACCATCGTGACTGTTGCTGGATCAGCCAGCAAGGCATCAGCAGTGGTGCAATTGAAGGTAAGGATAGATCGCAGCATGCAACACATGTCCTGCATCCTCATACATCGTTGCTGTGGTCGCACATCTAGTGCCATCTTGCCACCCTGCCACCAGTAAGCTGATAATGCGCACAATAGGACTGCTTGTCTCCGCCTGCAGGTCCCCAGCCTTGCTGCACTGTTATCCTCTCAACCCAGTGACTGGCAAGTGCTCAAAGCCTCCAGTGACCTAGAGCTTGACTCAGGTTACCTCTCAGAGCCACAGTGCATTGAGTTTCCGACAGAAGGTGGTCTCACAGCCTTCATGAACTACTATCCTCCTCAGAACAAGGACTTTGAATTTCCACCTGGAGAGCTTCCTGCTCTGTTGGTGAAGATTCATGGGGGACCAACATCAAGCGCATCAACGGTGTTGAACATGGGATACCAGTTCTGGACGAGTAGAGGTGCGCTGTTGGATGTAATCCTGTGAGCAAAGAGGCAGCTTGGAGGGCTTTGTTGTACCTTGACTGACTGCATCAGCTGATACTGGAGTGCCTGCCATATGAGCTCTGGATGGCAAGTGCTGTAGCTTTTGGCAGCAAAGCTCTGTCAGCTCAACTGGTTGGTTTGGAAACACTACTCAACATCAACTGCTTGTGCAGGTTATGCCATTGCTGATGTGAACTATGGTGGCAGTACTGGGTTTGGCAGGGCGTATCGCAACAGGTTGAGGGGAAACTGGGGAGTGGTGGACGTGGATGACTGCTGCAATGCTGCAAGGTAGGGACGCACGTGCAGGGCACAGGTGTACACAACCAGTCAGCATGCATGCATACTCCAACTTGCTCATCGGTTCTTGCCGACTGCTATGCTCTAGCTTGGGCAACAGGTGACAAACAGCAAGCTTGACGAACAGCAAGGTTGTTTGTCACCATCAGCATACTGCCAGAGCTGCTAAAGCATCAATGCGGTGCAAAGCGTAGGTTCAGTTGTGTTTGTGGCTGTCTGTTGTGTTGCTGGCAGGTACCTTGCTGACCAGGGCCTTGTTGATCGCAACCGTCTGTGTATAGATGGTGGCAGTGCGGGAGGATACACAACACTGGCTTGCCTGGCATTCAGGTGAGGGTGACATGTATGTGGGGACTGCTTGGATGACAAGCGTCCTGGGTGCATGGATGCCAAAGGTGTATGGATGTGGCCTGTCTCGGAATGATTGCATGGACTCTTGACTCCTTGCTGCGGTTGTGCAGTGTGGTCCGTCGTCTACTATGCCACAAGCACGGTGGCATGTTTGTCTGCTCAGTAAGTAACCACCCTGTGTTGCTTTCTTGCTGGCTTGTCACCGCCAGAGATGTGTTCAGTGCTGGAGCGTCTCACTATGGTGTTGCTGATGCTGAGCTGCTGGCCCTGCACACTCACAAGTTTGAAAGCAGGTCAGTGGCACACCAGCCTGACCCGTTGGTCAGTCTGCAACAACAGCCCTAGACCTGCTTGTCAGCTGCCCCAGCTGTTCGATGTCACAGCTCCAGCACATGGTCAACATCAGAGTTATCCACTGCTATTATGAGGTATACCCAGTGCTTGCAGGGTCAAGGATTGACTTGACAACTATCTTAGCCTGCCATGCAGAATGCCGTCTGGTCCAGTATCAGTTGAATAGTCATGTGATGTCGTTCATGCAGGTACCTTGATCTTCTGATTGGTCCATATCCTGCCAGCAAGGATGTGTACAAGGAGCGGTCACCCATACACTCAGCTGGCAACATCACAGCACCAGTAGCCATATTCCAGGTCAGTCTATCGTACCCCAATCAGGTGTCTCGTGTGCAAGGAAGATTGCAACCGATACCTTCATGCCAGCAAGCCGATTGTCTGACAACTCTGCACGAACTCTGTGACCTAGACTCTACCAGGCAGCGAACTGCGATCACCTTCCTTGCTGTGATGATGTCAGTCGTGATGTTCTTGTTGGGCATGACAAAGTCTTCTGTCATGCTGTGTGTGATACATGTGTGTCGGAACATGAATTATCTGCATCTCTCTCCTGCAGGGCGACGAGGACCGTGTAGTTCCTCCTGAACAAGCTGAAGTGATGTGGAGGGCGCTCAAGAACAAGGGACTGCCAACAACACTCATGATGTACAAGGTGACCGATCGTAGTCTAGAGAACATCCAGGGACTGCAGGGAGAAGTTCATCACTCCAACAGCATGTGGCTGCTGCAGCATGTTGGTGGCAGACAGCAGGGACCCTCATTGGACACAGGCAACACTTTAGTCTGCCTCGAGTTTTGCCGAGTTTTGGTGTGTTCTAGTTGTATGCGCACTGTACCACTGCGGACCTCATTTGCTCATGACCATATGCCCTGCCCTGCCTGCTCACTGCAGGGTGAGCAGCATGGCTTCAGGCAGGCTGACAACATCCGTTCGGCACTGGAGGGTGAACTCTACTTTTACGGACGAGTGCTCAATTTCACAGCAGAGTACAGTCCTGAGCTGCAGCCCATGGTGATTGATAACTTGGATGCTGAGAAGGATGCTCAAGCTGTTGCAGCCAAAGATGAGCTTTGAAGAGGTTTGCTTGGTGCAGGATTGTGTAGTTGGCTTTTGTCAGCCATAGTGTCATGACTCAGAACAAGGTGCTGCAACTTGCCAGCAAGGTATGCTCACCGGGATGTGCCTGTAACTTCTTTGAAGGTATGAGATAGAATTCCATTGCATTATGCTATTGATAAACATGTAGTTCTTGCTGCGCTACACCATTGTAAAGGGCAGGATGGCACTTTCTCACACTGCCCTTGCACAGCAGTGTTGTTAACATGCAGGGTTTGGGTTGTCAGCAACCAAGCTTGTGTCGACGTTGTTGTGTTGTTGTCATGTATAATAGTTAGTGGTCATATGTCCATTATCCTTTGTTTGTACTTGTGTACAGTGCTGAAAGCAGTCGCTGTTATCTGCTGTGCTTGGTGTGTCGCTTGCATCACTGTGCATGTCGTCATGCAAACGTCAGGTCTGGAGCATGTGCTACAGCTTGCAGACTATGATTGGCACCAAGGGCATGCATGTATCGTGTTGAAATACCTTCTGGGGGCTACCTATCACTGTGCTTTGTAAGTTTGGCGTATCAGGGTGGGTAATTATCTCGTGCTGGCAGGCCTGGGCTTTGTGTGTCTTTGTTTTCTCTAGTCTCCTGCATCGTCAGCCACCACCGAGTTATGTTTGAGTTCCTTGTCCGCGAGACTGCAAGATGCCTGCATTTGTAGACATTTTTAGGCCCACACGTGGAGAGCAGTCCTCACTGAGTCAGCCATTTCAGTGAGCAGGGATCGCAGCACTGACGCAATGAGACTTGCTGTGCGACCTTGATGCTTGATGTTGATTAAGGCTACGCAACGAGCTGGAGATTGTACTCCTCAGCATGCACAGGATTTGAATGTACTTGCAACGAACAAGCCACGTGGCACCAGGGTACGCTGGTGACCAAAGACGCTGCTGCATCGTTGCAGTAGATCAGTAGATGCAAATGGAAAGCATGCGGATGCAGCATTAGCAGTACTGCTACGGAACTTCCTGTCCAAAGTGTTCGCAGTACCACCGATGTCCAGGAATGCAAGTCCACCTCGCGAGCGCTGTCGCCCATGCACCATTCAGTTTGCTGAATCAGGCATTTAGCTAATGTTGATATGAGCAAAGCTCCTCCAGCACGCGGGCAAGCAGCATGGGGAGGCGTATCTGCTGCTAGAATCAGCTTACATCAGCACTGCTGCTGGCATCAAGGCCTCCTGCCAAAGCATGGCGCAACAAACGCTCATTCTTACAGACCTAAAAGGTAAGTTGATGCTGTTTTGCGTCCTCAAACACACCTATGATGTGCCCGAGATGCAGCAAGCTTACTTTCATAACAATGTGCAGAAGGCTGAACTCATGCACTATTGATGCCTGATTACCCCACCCCATGTGAACACCCAGCACTTGAAAGCATGCAGCTAGCTTCATCGAGTACAACATCCACAGCAGTTTGGCTCACACATACTACAGTCATTCACTGTTACGTCACAGGAAGCCCCTGACTCCTGCAGCGGCTCTGAGGGTCACCAAGCCTGGCGGTGCCATCACCACCATTGTCCAGGAGCAGCTCGCTCAGGCAGCGCCGACTCTAGAGCCCCGCACCACGTTCCTGATCTCCCACGGTATAGGCCACATCCTAGTGCCCCTGCTTGTTGCCTGGCTCAGTGTAGCAGTGATCCATGTTGTTGCAAGGAAAGCCAGGGCCTGGTGTGATGAAAACCCAGACAATCTGGAAGTTAGGGAGTTACTTGGGATGTTACCTGTGGCTCTGGAGTATCCGACTGTTATAACAGTCATCATCATGGCAACCGTCAGGTGGGGATAAAGCTACTATGTGTTTGCTTCGGCTGGAAGCTCGTATCTTGAGATAGCTGGATGACGCCCTCGATAGTGGTGTCTATCACATGCACTGCTGTAACAGCAGCAGTAACAAGCAATATGCCAAATAGGGTCTAGCTATAGCATGGGCCTTTGGCTGTTGTATGTTGTGTACAGGGTGCTGCGTAATGCTGCCTGGATGGTTGACACGTACGTGCACACCTTCACACGCAAGTGGAACAAAGTTGTGGGTAAGGACAGGGATCATAACTGGTTTCATCATCTGGCATACCGATGTGCTGCCACCTTGCTGTCCAACATGGCTACTTGCACGCAGTTGTCACAGCAGCCTCCGCAACTTCCCTGCTACTCATATGAGTAAACATTACCTCTTTCCCCTTTGCCTGCTGTTGTCTGCTGCATGCATCTCTTCTTGCAGATGCCCTGGTTGAAGACTTCTGCAGCTACCTTGTCCCCATTGATGCAGTGCTCATCAAGCTATACAGCATTGCCACAGTGGTGTTCCTCACCATTGCTTTCGTGAAGGCCAAGACGCTCGTGTTGGAGTTCTTTCTCCTGAGAGCTCAGCAGCAGTCACTGGCTGATGACAGCACAGCAGCAGTGGGACCTGGCAGCAGCAAGAAGGCCACACTGGGGAGTGTTGAGGACCTGGAGAGACTGCTGGTGCCTTTGGACGCGTGAGTGGTTATAAACTTGTACTGTACATTGTGTGCTGACGCCACACATCTTGGCCTAAAGCACTCTGCTGTGGATGTGAGTGATGGCAACAGCGCCAGAGTATATCATGGATACATCTGTCTGGAACAGACACTGTAGCTCCATATCACTGTCATTGTTCAACATGCAGCTGCTGGTATTGCTGCTGCAGGTTGACGTCGTGGCTTGCGTCCCTCACTGGTGGTCTGATCTGTATCCAGCTGCTGGGAGTCAACATTGCGCCACTGCTAGCAGTGGGAGGTGCCAGTGGAATCATCATCGGTCTGGCTACTCAACAACTGCTCACAAATGCATTCATGGGCCTTAGCCTGGTGAGAGATTTGAACAGTCGGGGTCTTAATTGCATGACTGCATTCACAGTTTATGCCACTGCCTGATCAACCGGTTTGCCGTCCACCCTCATGCATCTGCAAACTGCTGAGCCTCTTATGATGCTTGACATGCTGCTGCTGCTGCTGCTGCTGCTGCTGCTGCTGCTGTTATTTGTTGCAGTTCTTCACTCGTCCGTTTGTGTCTGGGGACCACGTGACGTGTCAGGGCGCGGGCGTGGTGTTGTCTGGTGTGGTGGAGAGGGTCACACCAATGAGGACTTACATAAGAACGGATGATGACGTCATTGTCACGGTGCCCAACAAGGTGAGAGAGTGTTGGGTTAGTGCTGATGGGTGTATGATACGTAGGTGCTGCTATGCACTTGCTATGCAAGGGACTGCAATGGTCTGATATCAGCTGATGTGTTTTCAGGATTGCCTGGCATGTTGGCCAAAGCAAGCAATCCTCCACATTTTGGTTCCCTGCAAGGACATGTAGCCAGATAACTCTGCTCAGACAAAATACACATGTGTTCAGCGGAAGTCAGTGTGTATGCAGGTGGTTGCAGCCAACAATGGTTGCCATACTTCATGTGGGGAGCATGACAAATATCTCAATCTGATGCATGTTGGGAACAGAGGGTGAAATTGTGTTGAGGCAATCACTGTGGTGTTTGCAGACAGTTGCTGACATGGTGGTCTTCAACCGATCAACCTCCCTCAAACGCAGCAGAATGGCACTGGCAAACAGGAAAACAGAGCCGCTCAAACTCAGGATCAAGGTGCCACATGCAGCAGCAGCCAACCTGGACAAAGTGCAAGCAGCAGTCATGGCAGTATTGGCTAAACAGGTCATAACAAAACCGCCGTCAACGGAGTAACCAGCATGCTGGTATCTACCAGCAACCCTAGAAGCAGCAGTAGCAGCAGTCCCAGCAGCAGCAGAGATGGCAGTACCAGCCCATCACTCACACGCCGCAGCAGCAGTGACAGCAGCAGCAGCTCCAGTAGTGGAGATGTTGGTGATCACCATGAAGTTCCCCTTGTTGTTCCTGGCAGTGTGGTGATTCAATTGTGTAGATTAACGGAGGCGGGAGTTGAGCTGCTGGTCAAGGTGAGACCATCATGTGACTGGGAGCTTTTGTCGGCAACGTTGCCATCGCATGCCATTGGACTTTCGCTTCTGTACAAATGTTGGTAACATAACTGGGCTTTGTGTTAAACTGTTGCAACGGCCACAATGGTGTTACTGTTCTCTTCGTTCACAGGGTACCCTGCGTGAGGACATCAGCAGTCCCGCTACTCAAGCCATGCTGCTGGAGTTGAATGAGTCAGTAAGAGAGGCAGGAGCAGTGCTCATCAACGTATAGGTTGCGCAGCAGCACCAGACGACACGCTGCAGTGCCCAGAGGCTCAGATGTTTTACCTCGGCGGACAGCGAACGGTGCCCGAAGTCGTAGCTAGACGGGTGGGTCGGAGTTTATAGAAGGTCCCCGATGTTTTGCGCGGTTACTTGTAACAGGTTGAGTCGCCTGGCTGTGTGTGCCAATGGTGCCGAAAGGCCCGTATGCTTGCCGCATCCTGACACTCACACATCACAACAGTCGGGCAGAGGCGCCGCTATCGGATATAGCCCACCGAGAGATGCCGGTCGGGTTGGATGTCTCGCCGCGCCAGCTCGTAGCGCTCGTTGCTTGCGATACACTACTGCTACTGGCTTTCAGCTTCTTCGTATATGAAAGGTCTGTTGACCGCCCGCTGAGGCTATCCTTGGTTACCGACGATGGCGCCATCACGGCAGGTCACCGCCCTGGCCGCAATCCTCATCGTAGAGTTCAGCTCAAGGCGTCTTTGTGTCGACTCGTGTACATTATCAGCTGGCCAACTGTGCACCTGTATGTGCATGTATGCTGCATGTGGGACTGCACCGACGGGTGGCATGGCACTGCCGTACCACTGGTACTCGGCGACAAGAGCATGATCATAAGTGCGCTGCTAACAGCTGTTAGCAGCATATGCATATGACTGTAGTCGAACCACTCAGTTCAGTAGTGATACGTTTCCAAGGTTTGATGTCGAAGCTATGCCCCAGAGGCATGCTACTCAATTGTTTGAGTTGACTCTCTAGCACTCGATTGTCCTGTTGCTCGCCACTTGGTTCTGTCAATGTAGGCCATCTTTGTCGTTCCACACCCGCTGCACTGCTGTGTCAATCCGCATAAACATCACACAATGCTTCAGTTCCTCATCATCATGACCATCACAATCACCACCATCATCACACTGCCAATTCATCCAGCAGCCTCCAATGCTGCCACACAGGCACCAACGTGTTTGCACAGATGGCACCACTGGCAGCAACAGCAGGAAGACCTGGTTAGCATCAACAGCAGCATCACCAGGCAGCAGCAGGAAAGAGCATAGGTCGCAACTCAGGGCTGTTGACAATGCTGTTGATAAATCACCCCAAGCACATTATAAGCATGTGCGATGAGGATAGCTTCCTCCCACATGTATTCAACACACAACACCACCATTGTGAAAAAGACATGAGGGCAGCAAAGCAACTAACATGCAACGTGCAAGATATGCTGCAAGTCTTAGGGCCGCTACTTCCGGTATCGAGTATGTTGAACATGCTGCAAAAACATCTACTGCAGGTCCTTGTGCCAGACTGACATGTAGGGCACAGACTGCAACATACAGGTACAGGAAGTACAGCACGACTGTTCTGCTGTGGTAAGCAGATTGCGATCATCACTGTCACCCCTGCGTGCTGCTTCATCATTCTCTCACCTATTCCCGGGAAGGTGCTGTCCCCACAACAGTATAACCCCGACACTGGGGTGGAAGGACCTGGGGAGATGAAGCAGCACACACAGACGTGAAAATAACACAATGCAGAGCCCTAGAAACACAATGGTTGCTGCTGCTGGTGTTGTGTAAGGCTGTGAAGACAAGTGTTGCTCCAGAATATGACACCACCTGCAGCATGAACAAGCCATGGAAATCTGCTAGTGCCTTATTTGCACAGCTACTGCAGGCTTTGCTGCAACTGCTGGACTGTGAAGAGTCCATTTGCAGTGTTCCAACCTGGGAAGAGTGCCTCTCCCGCTCTTATAGCCGGTCCATAACTTCCTCTGTT
>JARWLF010005959.1:0-10915 GCA_029853055.1 Scenedesmus sp. KT-U
TCTGTGCTGTTGCTGCAGTAAGGTGTCCGGTACTTGTCCTGCAGCTTGTGTATCCTGATGCAGCTTATTCAGCCTTGCGCGCTCTGCCCTTTCCTGCTTGCGCTGCCGCTCTGCTGCATGTGCTTCCGCGCTATCTCTGTCAATCTGCAGCTGGAGCTGGCTGTAGATTGGCTGTATGCTGCTGCTCAACCACTGAAAAGCTTGCTTCAAGTCGCTGGCCAGCTGTTGCTTTGAGGCCAGAAACCCTGGTTGACAGGATCCTGCTTCTTTTGCTGTACATGGAGATATTGTACATGGGCGCTCCTGCTGTATACATTCCAGTCCCAGAGCAGATGCCACAGCAGCGGACGGTTGTGCAGAAGACTGGTCCTGCTTGTTAGCCAGCACAAGCAATGGCTTGCCTGACAGCTGCTTTGTCGACAATAGTTGGTGCAAAGCTTCACGTGACTCTGAGAACCTGCCAGGATCTGCTGCATCTACGACATAAACAATGCCATGCACCTCTGGTGCATATACTCTCCAGATGTGTCTGATGTTCCGGCTGCCACCTAAGCGAAAAAGCAGATGGATGCAGCAGGTTAGCAACAAGGCGCAAGCAACCTTGTGAGCCACTGCTGTCTACCACATGGTGTTGAGGGTCTGCTGTGGTTACCTCCACTAGTAATGCCACTTTGACGCAAAGTTAATGCAAGCAAGCGGTCATATCACATCCCTATACTACACTCAGAGCGTTGTGCAACGTGGCCATGCTACATGAGGACGTAAGTCACAGGTAACCGTCACAACTGTTTATGAGTGAGCTCTGGCCAGTACCTAAGTCATAGATGTGCAGCTGACAGTCGGCTAGCTTGACATTCGCAGAAGAGAATCCGAATGTTGGTGTGACTATGTCGGGTTTGCCTATCAAGCAGTTCAGCACAGAGGTCTTGCCAGCATTGTTCAGGCCAGTCAACAACAAGGTAAGCTGTTGCTGCTGATGGTCACAACCGCAATACCAAAAGCGAGCCATCCACTGGTCTATATCGGCATGTATAAGTAAGTTATCTCTTGAAGGATGGCATGCAGTGTACGTATACAAGTAGCTGCACTGGCGAGCTCTGCATGTAACACAGCAGCAAATATGTACTTGGCCACAGGAGCCAACATGCGTCTGCCTGCTGTAGTATAACAATGTAAGCAGTATCGTTTGAGAATGTTTGGCATAGATGCAGGTGCTCCAGGACGGGTCGCGCTGTAAAAGTGACGGTTGACCAGCAGGTGTCGTAACTTGCCGGCGCATGCTGTGTAATACAAGCCATCTAGTGTATTCAAGCGCAATCTCAACCCTTGATAGTAATAAGACAGTCACCGGGCTGTTACCATGTGACTTGTTGCTTGCATCTTTCTGGCCATGAGCATCCACCTGCAGTGGCCCGCTGTCGAACACGTTCACAGCCAGCATGCGAGCTATGTGTGTCTGAAGGCCATTCTACGACAGTAGTGATACGTTTAAAAGTATGCACAGTAGTGCACGTGTCCCATCTACATCAATCAGCTGTCGTTCGGGGTCTCTTTGATGAGCAAGCAGTAGACAACATTTCACATGCACAAGCTGCTATGAAGGGCGGTCTTCTCGCTATTGCTCGTTGACTACAGCAGCTAAGGTCTCAGGAATGTATTATGGCTGCCACTGTCTGCCTGTGATAACTGGGAGTGCTGTGCCACAGCAACCTGTTGGCTATGACAGCAGATAGCTCCCCTCTGGAGGGATGTTGCTTGTCACTGATACGTTGCTCGTCTGCAGATGTACAGCTGCCTCTTCATCGTGTTTTGGATACCTATTGTGACAGCTTCTGAACCTGCCATGGCAACTTCTACAACTTTCGCGGATGTTCCATAAGTCTACTTTATCCTGTCAATGATCAATGATATGCTGTCTTCGCCCATGCAGGCAACCTGAAATGTCTCAACACCACTGATATCAGCAGAAGGGCACTTGTGTTATCTCAAGAACTGCTCCTTGCATTTGGCAAGGCCAGATGCTGTCCTTCCAGGAGTTTGTGCAGGCACGCAGAGGCGCCACAGCAGTCGAGCAACTGCAAAGGAGCAGGTAAGTCTTGTCGGCTGTATGTATCAATGCCAAGGCCCATGGAGATGTGCATGTCTTGCACCAGCAATCCTGTGATGCTGCTTTGGAGTTTAAGTTCAGGCCAGCAGCAACCTGAATGTGGATAGTGGCGGTGATGGCGCGCTACGTGTTGCTGGTTGGGAGTAGTGTACAAGTAGCGATCTGAGCACAATCAAACCTTGGACAGCTAACCATGTACAATCATATGTCATGATCACAGGTCTGTTGGCCGTGCATTTGCCCACCCTTTGCAGCAGCTAGACGAGCTGAAGCAGCTCAACAGAGTGCGCAGCAGCAAACAGCAGGAGCAGCAGCCGCATGAACTGCCTGTCAGCACACACAATGGTTGCCCGCCAACAACGGCTGTTTGTGCAGCAACAGCTGGGCAAGGGCAGGTCTATGACAGTGTTGAAGCAAGGGGGTGTAGTGGTGAGCCCCAGCAGCTGCAGCAAGCATCCTTGCCAAGCACCAGGAGTGCTTCCCGTGCCATGCCCAGTCCGCTTGCTCCTAGAGATAACAGACGTGCGCCTATGCATGCACAGCAGCATACTTCCACAACTGTTGTTGGGGCCGAAGCATTGACTGCTACAGGTGGCAGTCCCGGGTATGAACAAAAGCAGCAGCCATCGGCCAGGGACACGACAGGAAAAAGCAGCTGCCACATTGCTGGTAGGGCTGCACTTGCAGTGCACCCGAACGCTTCTAGCATGAGAATCGGCAGTCAGTTGCAACCCATGACCCTACTTGATGTCTTACCTACTCCTCAGCACATGATGCAGAAAGCTGCCAACTTGACGGTACCTGTGACAGCTTACAGCAGAGGCAGTTACAGCAGCCCTCCAACACCTTTGGGCCGTTCGTATGCTGGCAGGATGCAGTGCAATAATGACGGAGTGCAGCTGAGCCATGTGGAGTCTGAGTATCACTCTCACTTTTCTGCAAACACAACAGGAGCACATTGCCAGCGGCACTCTCAGGCTATGGATGGTGGTTGCCAGATTTACGTACCTGTCACTACCAGCCACGAAGAGTCAGGGCAGCAACCCCATCGGAAAGCTCAGCAACAGTACAGCCATCACCAACAACAGGCACTGCCGCAACCTATCGAGCAAGGGGCAAACAACAGCCAAGCAGCAGCCTTGCGGTCACTGAAGCAGCAACAGCACCTGCTGCAGGAGATGCTCAGGTCAGACTCATGTAAACAACAATCAAGCCCCTTGCAGCCAGGCATTATGGCCACTACAGCTGCTGCAAGTGTCGATATGAAGGCTAGTCCAGCTGTCTGCACTACTGAGAGGCGGTTGGACAGTACAAACAGTGCAGATGCCAAGCACAAGCTTTGCTTGCTGCAGCAACAGCTGACACAGATGAAGGACAATTTGCACCTGCTGACTGAGGGCACCAAAGCAACTGGTGTCACCTTGGTGAATAGCTCTCAGCTTTCAAGAGCAGATTCTGCCTCAACAGGCATGCAGCAACGCAGGTCCCCACATGCCCCCGCAAACATTCCAGCATATGCTGTCCCTGCTGTTGTGGCGCAGCAAAGCGGAATTGATGCACATGGGGTCATCTCCACCTGC
The DNA here is from genome assembly GCA_029853055.1 of Scenedesmus sp. KT-U. Classification (NCBI taxonomy): domain Eukaryota; kingdom Viridiplantae; phylum Chlorophyta; class Chlorophyceae; order Sphaeropleales; family Scenedesmaceae; genus Scenedesmus; species Scenedesmus sp. KT-U. The sequence continues at coordinate 3,688 of JARWLF010005959.1, forward strand.
AGCAGTCAGGTACCCAGCAATTGTTCAGCAGTGGATGCAGTCGAAGCATTTGAGTTGACCCTATCTGGTACCACGGTGACGGAGACAGTGCAGATATCTCACGAAAGTCAGCAGCAATCATCACATAGTGCTTGGCAGCAGTCAACCTCAACAGGTAACAGTGTGCAAGACAAGAGCCAAGTGCAGCCACCTCAGCCACAGGGATCTCATCAGAGCCTGGAGGCTCCAGGTCCACCAACTGATGCTTTCATAAGTCCTGAATCAACCCAATCCGGTGATGGTATTCACGGGGGCATAGGTATCCAAGCTGCAGGGTTTCAGTGCCTTCAGCCGTCTGTGCCAGCACCCAACAGATTACGTCAGGACATGGTACCAGCCACACTCAAAGGACAACAGAGTGGCAGCTACTTGAGGCAGCTGTTGAGCAGCAGCCAGAAGGACACATGCGGCAGCACCGACACTTGGTTGAAGTCATCTGCAGTGAGTCAGCAGCTGAAGGCGGCATTCAATGCCGCTTCAACAGATGCCGTACAATACCTAGCCAACATCAGTCAGCAGCAGCAACCAGTAACAGCTGACAATCGGGCAAAACCTGAAAGTCATCTGCTGTTGGTGGCTCGCCAGCATGCTGGACAGCTGCAGCAGCAGAATGATGCTCTGGTCAGGGTTCTGGAGGGGGAAAGACAACAACATAAGAGAGTGCAGCAACTGGTAAGGGTATGAGCAGAGCAAGCATGATGCAGTACATCACGTATGTAAGCAGCAACCCAATGGTCTGCTTACTGAATCTCAGCATGCGGCGCATCTGCTCCTGCTTAGAAGCCACTTTCTGTCAGCTCATCAATTGTGACACAGGTGTCATGCCGCACAACTGCACAAAGTACAAGCACACAATCATCCGTAGTAGAGATCCAGCCTTGTTGCATTGCAGGTACATGATGTACAGCTAGAGATGAAGGAGTGCCGAGCTGAATATGAAGTGACTCTGCAGGTGTTGCGGCAAGAGAATGTTGCTCTGACTGCCCAGCTGAGGAAGGCAATGGTGAGTAAAGTGACAGTGTTGCTTCACCCTTGTCAGTCTGTTGTTGTGTTCCTGCTCAAAAGTCAATAAGCTCAGCAGGTCTTTCTCATTAACTTTGCACTGTTCAACAACTTGCCCGGTCAACACAGCACAGACAAGTGGATTTGAGATAAGGATGTCCCATGTGGGACCCAGGAACATGTGTTGTGCTGCACTCGCTGCATCAGCGGCCAAGCTACAAGAAGCCCAGGCAGCAGCAGCGGCCCTGGCATCACAGCTGACTGAAACTGAGTTGCAGATGCAGCAAGTTCAGCATCTACATAGTGACAATGCCCTGACCTCAGCAGCAGGTTGCTTTGGTGACGAAGATAATGACGTCAATGCCACGGATAGGTCAGATAGCGCAGCAGCAGACGCAGCAATAGCTTCTGCGGCTCGTAGGTCAAAGGCTGCCGACAAAGCTTCCCCTGTTGCAGTGACAGGGCAAACAGATGATGACATACACGGCAGCAGGGGCATGCAGGCTCTTCGCCAGCAACTCAAGCACATAGAGCGGCAGCTTGCCAGCCAGCAACAGGAGTGTAGTAAGCTGCAGCGTGAAAACATCAAGCTGTTGCGGTTCAAGAAGCAGTACACTGTTGTTGTCAGCAAGCTGAAAGATCTGACAGCAGTGCAAGAGGCTACTGCTGCTGCAGCAGAGCAGGCTGGGCTGAGAGCTGCTGCAGCCAATGGGAGAGCTGACAGATTGCAGTCAGAGGTGAGCCGGCTCCCCGCAGCAGACACGCAGCATACATGTCAGCAGCACTGGACAGGTGTATTGAGTAGCAAGAGCTTGCTGTGCAGGACAATGCCGACTTTGTTGTCTCTGGTGTTGTTGTGCTATATTGGGCAGCTTGCATTGTGTCGGGCACGACCACCAGCGTGTCGGTGCTCACCATGTTTGAAGCTGTACAGCGCTGGCTTTACCAGAGGAGACAAACTATGTCTATCTGGATGTATTGGCAGAGGTCAGCATCATGCGATCTACACAACTGGCAATGCAAGTATACTAGCTTGAAGGCTGTTGCTGTCTGCTTCTGGTCTGTACCCTCTGTGGGCGCCTTGGCACAACATATGCAGGTTGAGCAGATGGGTCGTGACAAGGCGCAGATGCAGAGTGCAGAGCAAGAGTTGAGGCAGCAGGTACAGCAGTGTGAGGAACAACTACAGGAACTCCAGCACAAGGTTTGCTGGGCAGAGGGTGTGGCCCTTGAAGCACCAAATGCCAAAAGACTGGCAGGAGTGCAGCAATCACTGGTTGCAAATACTGAGGCACAGGATACAGAGGGTCCGCATGCTGCACCGCAACATGAAATGGTGACAGACCAAAAGGACACCTGTCAGAACACGCGTCCAGCGCCCAATACGCCAGGTGAAGTGGCTTGTTCTGCTGACGGCAACACAACAACCAACGTCCAGTGCAGCAATACCATTGATGATACCCCAGATATGAATTCTCGACACCTGCCGACCCTTGGTGGCTTGATGGGCAACCGCCAGCTGAACCACTCAGCATCAGCACCTAGCACGGCAGTGGACGCTGACACCACAGCGCTGTCATTGGCAAGAAAACTCTCACAAGTGCTGCCAGGTGATGCTTTTGTACAGCAGCAACTCAGCAGTTTGGAGTCTGCAATACTGACTGGTATCCAGCAGCGAAAGGCACTGGCGGCTCAGGGGCAGTTACTGCTGGGAATGGTGTTGGGCAGTTGACTGCAGATCAAAAGGGTTGTAATGTGTCCTGTTGGAGTCTGCCGAGGCAATTGCATGGATGGTGATTCAATGTAGGCATGCAGTGATGCGGCATGTGCCATGCAGTGTGTCCTTGGCCGGCTGGCCCAGCCGGTGCTTGAACCACTAGTGGAAAGTCAATCCCGGGATACAGCCATGTCGTCTGTTCAGGGCTTATAAGGGCTGACTCCTAGTAGGTCATTGCTGATGTGTTCAAAATCATGCTGATCAAGCATCACCATGTCCGAGGCTTAGATCAACAGATTGAGGTATCGTGAGGTAGCTTTGCACAGCGCAGATGTCAACATGAATCGATGACGCCGTGGCACACAATCTGGCAGCACAGCTACTCTATGCCGGACATGCACTAGTTCGATCGTGAACTACACACGGCGCGGTGAAGTATAGCTACTGTAACATGGTTGCTGCTTGAGCTGCACAAACGGTTTGAAGCTCTGAGGCACAAACCCTGGCTCAGGTACTAGAGAGAACTATGCAATGTGTGCTTCAGACTCTTGTGGTACGGTGCCGAGTGGCACGTAAGAATCACCTATGCGAGGCATATATGGGAAGAGCTGTTTATATATATATATAAACTACTCATCAGCCATAGCAATGCTGCCATCATATGGGAAGAGCTGTTTACTGAGTGGACCCACTTACTGAGTGAAAAAGACATGAGGGCAGCAAAGCAAACACACTCTAGTGCAACAACAGTAGCACCAAGGCCATAGTCTGGCAGTTCTCGGTCGAGTCAACACACACAAGTGCTAAGAAACTTTCTGAGTACACATCGACTGCTGTCCAAGTACCATCGCGGCCCCTAGTACTCATGACATCAGCATCCAATGACACTCACAACAATGCTGCCTGCAGACATCAGCTTTCCTTGGCCACCAGTAGTGGGCTGGGCAGATTTGTCCGATAGTTTGATAAGTCTTTGTAAAGCACAGCTCCTCGGGTGTTGTTGGCACTTTCCCACCCACAAGTACTGCTTGGTCTGCTGCTGCACTGTTTGTGCTCAGGTCTGTCAGCACTTGAGATTCTGAGATCTTCACACAGCCTCCCAGGGATATAGCCTTGGCTGTCATCAAGTTCAAAACCGCCGGCTTATCAGTTGTAGCCCAACTGCCATCGCTCATCAACGCTGAAGCAACAATCCTGACCTCCGAGGACCCACTGACACTCGCGGTGAAAGGACATGACACAGCCTCAGTACTGCCTTCACCTGCTGAAGGTGGTATGGAGATGGTTGTGCCCTTGGCTGGCGGTATCGCTGACTTGATGAGGTTTGCAGGACAGCTTGCTTTGATCACTACTGGCTTCTCTTGGGCGTCTAGTTTGACTTGAACCTCTTTGATTTGCACCGGCTCGTTAGTAGGGTTTGCAATGGCCACAGAACCCTTGATTTGATACCGCTCCCCTTGTCCTGGCTGTGCGACAGGGCTACTACGTCTGAATGTTATCGTCTGGTTGAAAAGGGTCACTCCACCTGGGCTGCTTAACAGCTGCATTGCCTTGGTTGCCGCTGACCTGGCATTTGCAGCTGCCACTGACACCACAGGAGCTTGCTCTGCTGCTCCCAGAGGTCTCATAGTCCGCTCTATGGACCAGTCATATGCTGCTGTAACCTTCGCTGCTGAAGCTGAACCAATCTTTAGTACTGGCAAGGCACCGGGGCACCCTGCCACCGTTATCTGCGTCACAGTGATCTCATTTGTGACATTCTGCAGCCCCGGCACGCTCACACCTGCATACATCAGGGCCTGTCTGTCTCCACACGCTGACTCAGAGAACGGACCATAGAGCGCCTGGAAGTTGAACATTGTTGGCTCACAGATCTTAACAGGGTCTCCTGGGCTCGAAGGCATGGTGCCGAGTACTGTAGCAGGCTGAAGCAGTGAGGCGGGTTGAGTCTGCTGGAAGAAAGTGGATGCCAGTGCACACCTGCGTAATCCGGGAACACATGTTAAAAGTGACTTGGCCTTGATATGACATGTGTGCCAACACACCACACACATTTCAGACTGCTGGAGTTCATTGCCTTTGTTTCCTCTAGACTGCAACCCAGCTGCAGATCTGCCGCCTACACTAGCTCAAGACACCCAAGCACATGAGCATCATCACCACCGACTCACCTGCCAGACTCATAATTGGTGGCCAGGGTCCAGTCCAGGCTGTATGGTGCCACAGCACTGGCCTCCTCAAACGTATCAGTCATCGCAGTCACGGACACCTCTGAAGCAAAGTCATCTGGAGTGTTGACCACAAAGCTGCAGTAGTAGGCTTCAGGACCAGCTTGTACAGACGTGTCTGGACCAAAGAACATGCTGTTCCTGCCACCTTCATCGTCATAAACAGGAGTGTCCAAGGGCTGCTTGTCATGTCTGGTGATAGCGATGTCAAAGTTGAAGAAGTTCAGCCGTGATGGGGCCTTGGGAGGCGGAGGTGGAGCTGCAACAACTGCTGCAGGAGCCGCTGGCAGTGTGAATGATGTCACACCATGCTTTGTACTTGCTGCTGCAGGTAGCGCATGACTGTCTTGCGTTCTGATGTCTGCAAAGGCAGCAGCTGTACTAGCAGCCATTGCTGCCTGTGCTGCTCCTGAGAAGCTTTCATTGCACACTGCTACGCCTGTGAGTGGCTGTTGGCCTTCTGGCCGTGATACAGTGTATACCATTTTCTGTACTGATATTGGTACACTGAGTGGGTTGACAACTTTGACCAAGGCTTGCACTTTGCGGCCACCGATAGATTCCTGTCTGCTGTAGCTCACATTGTATCTGCGTGGCAGGGACAGTAGCACAGCATCAGTCCACCAAGCTTGCCTTAGTCAAGAAACCGTCAGGGCACATGCGTGCAGCATGTATGCCATACACCAGAGTGCCACAGTGTGCATAAGAACTGCTGGTGCCGATATTGCAGCATGCACAGTTGACCAACACCACTTCTGATGATGGCCACCCATGCACAGCATGCAGCTGTAGCTCAGCACGGACTGCTTCCCTGTATACATGCACAATGACCACTGTCACATGACCATCCCCCCAGGAGACTCACTGTGCCATGACCTGGTTGTCATAAGCCACTGTGAGCTTTGGTGTGTTTTCCGTTGTCTGCACATTCCACTCAAAGACCTTCTTAGCAGTCAGCAGCACCTCTTCAACTGACACCTGGGGCACCAGTCCACAGCCTGTGACTCTGAGAGGCACAGTCAGCGCTGTGTTGACAGCTGCAGTCTTCTCTGATGCTGGCTTGAGCTGAACAGACAGCACAGACTGTGAACAACACACCATCCAGGACAGGAAACAGCAGCAGGTAAGGCAGGGTAAAGCTAAGGCTACATAGTGCTCTAGCTGACGCAAAGACAGCATTGGCCATTGCCTTCACCGCCTCCAATGGTGAGCGTGATTGGTATCTAGCTGCCAAGGAAAGCTGAAGCACAGCCTAGACTGCTAACTATGGTTGTTTACGACTCACCATGCTCACACCACAAGTATCGCTGGTGAACGGTCCGTATGTCTCCACCCACTCAATGCTTTTGTTCCCACAGACTTGGTACGGAATGGCCAACAGACCTCCAGGAGCAGGTGGTATCCGACCATACAGAAGCCTCTTGGGTGCAGCAGCCAGCCTGAACCCTGGCTTGGCCAGATTGGCCAGTGCTGCTGCCAGGTCAGCATTCACATCCATGTCAGCTGCCTGGACCTCACCAACATCTTCAACACGCTTCGCCCACACCTCCACACATGATGATGGGCTGCTGGGTGATGCTGCTGAGCCTGCTGCATCACTTGAGAGGTCATAAGGAACTGGCGGGCCGCTGTCGACCTCATATGTTGAAGAGAATATTGTTCTGAGCTGAGCCTGCACAGTCCCTCTGTGTGCTGTGCTGTTGAGTGGCAGCGTGAAGCTGCACCTCAACACTGCGGGTATGGTGGTGATGAGCTGAGGGGGAATGACAAGGGTGTCTTGAGGGCCCAGGGGACAGCTGGCATCTACGATCACCTGCTGCTGCTGCTGCTGCTGCGTTGTACCTGCTGAATCACCAGCATCAGTGGCTACCTCTGGTGTTATGATCACTCTGACACCGGCGATCACATAAGGTACGACTTGTGTGTTTGTGAGAGTGACTTCACCCAGGAGCCCAGTCACAGTGTTTGCTGTGGTCTTGTTGATGTGTATGACTGACTTCACTGCTACTGTTGTGTTGTAAGGTACGGCGTCTATAGACACTCCTGGTGTCACACTGCTGCTGCTGGTGGTCACACTCCAGCTGAGGTCCCCCAGGTTGCCAAGTGTGATCTTGCTGACGGTGATGGAGGGCTTCCACAGACCAAGTGCATCCTTCTGTCTGCAGCCGCTGACGAACAGGCTGCCTGATGCTGACTGCACTGACGAACTGCCAAGTCCCTTCACACTGACCTCTGGAGCATT
>JARWLF010005970.1:0-10946 GCA_029853055.1 Scenedesmus sp. KT-U
CTGCTGCCACCTGCATCTGCTGCTGCTGCCTCTTGGGCAGCAATCCGAGCTCGTACTGCTGCTATAACTGCGTCATCTTTTTCTGCAAGACTCTCGACCTTCAATTCGAACCCAGGTGCCCGCGGTGGTTTTACTTTTTGACCCGGCCTCTGCTGCTGCTGCTGCTGCATTGCTGAAGATCCCAACATGCATTCCTCTTCCATGTCGCTGGGAAACTCATCATCCTCTTCATACTCACCATCATCCTCTTCATCATCTTCACTGTCATGCTGCTGCTGCTGCTGCCAGGTAGTACTGCTGCTGCTGCCGCGTTGGTGATTTTCCAACACTGCTTGTAGCTGCTGAGGTTGCATTCGTCCTGCTGCTCTGTGATCACCCTCCAGATCTCCGACTTGATCGTCATCATATGCTGATAAAAGATTATCAAACTGATCGTTAAGATGATCAAATGCAGCATGAGTCACTGCTGCTGCTGGAGGTGGCGGTGGTAGTAGACGCATTGGCTGCTGCTGCTGCTGCTGACGGGTGGTGTTTGCTGTGGGATCAGGTGTAAGATGATCATCTTCTGCTGCTGCTGTTATGACAAAATCATCTAGAAGGTCACCAACACCTTCAGAGCCTGAAAGCAGAAACAACATAACATGTAACAAGAAGATCACAATTAAAGTTGTAAAAGCAATGTCCTGCACTGTGGGGTGGTAAGTAACACAAGGTCCAAGATGGTGACTACTGTTGCAAGCACACAGTATGTTGAAATCCAGCAAATAAAGTAGGGTGCATTCGGTGTGCAACCCTACAGCAACAGTGTCAGCTTGTAGATACTTTGATGAGATGTAGATATTGATGCATGGTATGTAACTTACCAGCAGCGTCAGTGTCACTTGCTGCTTCTGCTGCATCCAACATTTGCTCCAACTCCAGCAACTCTGCGGCCAAGGCACGACCACCCAGCTGCCTAGCAGCTGCTGCTGCTGCAGCCTTGGACTCTGACTCAACAGCCATCACTGCTGCTGCTGCTGGTGCTGATGGTTCTGCTGCTGCTATGGGCACTTGACGTGCATCGATGAGCTTTACATCTGCAGACGGTGCTTGTATCCTTGGAGCCTGCAGATATACTGATTGGCTGGGGCCTTCTGCTTGATCTGCTGCTGCTGCTGCTGCACTGCTGCCTGCAGCGGCAGGGTCCCTGACAGCTGCTGCTGATGATGATGATTCTGTGCTCCTGTGTTGCTGCAGGGATGCTGAACCTCGGCCGATAACGCGGCAATGTTTGAGATAGTCGTAACCGTCATCTGGGAATCCATACTCTAGCAGTTCACGCCTGCGAGCCTCGCTCACTTCATCCTCCTACGGTAATAACACGTAATTCAGGATGTATCAACTTCTTGTATGTAGCATCGGTGCTGCTGGCCGCGCTGAAACTGCTTGCTGCACTGAATACTGCTTGCATGAACTACAGCAGCATGCTGTTTCACAGCTACACAGCACGCACAGGCTGCATGGGTCCTTGAGAGTGTGAGTAGAAGCAAAGTAATGCATACAGAATACCTCTTCGCTGTCTTCACCGCCGAAGAAGTGTGCGTACAGAGCACGAGGGTCCCTGGTGGGCGGGCCATCCACAGGTCCAGCAGTCCTGCCGCTTGGCACGAGAACACGGTCCCCTCCTTCACCGCCTGCTTCGTCTTGTTCTTGTTCTGCTGCTCTGTAAACTAGTGTGTATGTTGTTGCCCGCTTCTTGTCTATGAAAGGCTTCTTTTTGCCCATATTGATGAGACCACCTGAAGCAACCTTTCACTTGAGGCTTGCGGGTCTGATGCGAAAGACTAAAATACGCAACTTATGAACACAGGCGGGAGAGATGTATATCAGACCCTGCGAATGCAATCGACGGAGTGGCCGGCGTGCTTGAGGCTTTGCGGGGAGTCAGCAAGACGTCTCGCAACATAACACAGATTACTGACCTTGTTTCTTGGAGATACTCGTGTTCAATCAGCACCCAAGCTGACATTGCGCCCAGGTCCCCGAACCGTTACCTGTGCCTGTCTGGTTTTCCAGATTTACAGGTCACCAGCATACGAAGGATGGTGACCTTTCAGGACATTACCTTGTTCCCTATGCAGTCACGATTATCAGTACCACACTGAGACGCCCTGATGAGAGCTTGTATGGCTCAGATGGGGCTTTTCTGCAAGGCCTGATTACCTATGAGGAGGAGCAGCAGGACAACGATCAGGCCACCTGGCAGCTTCTTGTATGAATTTGCACCAGTTTGGACGCTTTGAGCTCCAAGCGAGTGTCATGGAGCGGCTGGGAACGTGGGAAGTTGGGTGGTTGCCTCGGGTGGTTGGTAAACCCTCCAGCGTGCTTGCGACCAGAGGTCTGCAGGACACCAACATGCAATCAACGTTTCTCTGACTAGTACAGAAAGTGATCACCCCTAGTGGTTGGACAAAGTGAATGGCTGTACGACCAATGTATGTAAGCGAGACTGTAAACACGAACGCCTTACCCTTCGTCACGCACAGGGCCGACGTATGCAAATAGCAGCGAACCGTACGACCGGTCGTAGCTGACTGCCTTCGTTAAGCAGCAAAGCATAACACGGCGAGATGAGGGCGCTCACGTACCTGCTGGTTGCAGTAGCTGGCCTGGTGTTGCTGCCATGGTGAGAACGCCAACCAACTCACTGTCAATTCATTTAACATGGTCAGTTGCATGGCGTGAAGATGCAATGGGGTGCTGATCAGCGCTGTACATCGCGTGCAGGGACTGGCAGTTGATCCCAGGGCCTATGCTTCGGGACGAAACAAAAACAGACGCAGACAAAGTCCTTGACACACCAGTCTATGCACGTGATGTCATACACTTTCCTTGTTCAGATGTAAAGTGCCAGGCGTGGCTGTATCTGCCGAAACACACAGACAGCAGCAAGCCACCCATAGTAGTGGCAGCTCATGGCCTAGGTGGGATAGCTCTGCACAGCGAGATGATCGTCACCACGTGCTCATACATTATTTACAGCGTCAGCTACCGACATATGCAGTCATCTCGCACATATGTCACAACAGCAGCATCAGATGGCTCTTTGCCTCATGACACAGACCTCCTCAGAACTCTTCTCTACTGCATAGCTTTCTGAGCCCACCTTCTCCGCACTCCTTCCGCTCGCAGGTTCGCAGAAAGACATGGGTCTCGCAGCGTATGGCGAGCGTTTTGCAGCAGCAGGCCTAGCATCCCTGATTTTTGACTACAGAACATTCGGAGGTTCCGAGGGCATGCCTCGACACTGGATATCACCATCTAGACATTTGGCAGACTGGCAATCCGCAATTGATTACGTTGTCTCGGACCTTAGCAACATCGTAGATACCAGCAAGCTGATGCTCTGGGGCACATCATTTGGTGGCGGACATGCTCTTACTACAGCAGCAAAGCTTGGCAGCAACATAACAGCAGTAGTTGCTCAGGTGCGTTCTTGGCAATCATAGGACTACATAGTTATCGACACTACAGAATGGGTTATCAATCTGAGCTTCAAGCAGTACAGAAATGTTCGATTAGTTGACATATTAGTGCAGCTGAGGTGAAGCAGTCAATCTTGGCAGTACAGCTGTAGCAGTCCAAATTGCTGTCATTGAACTGCCACTGTGCAATTGCAGTGCTGGAGCTCTGGTAGCCATGATAGTACAGTCACCTCTGCAGAACTGATGCTGCTGCGGTAGCTGTATTGCTATGGCGGCTACATCCTTAGCAGCACGTCACCTTTTAACATGAGGTTCCTCATGAGGTCCCTCATGCTCCATGCGGAAACTAATGCTGCTTTGCTGTCTCCAGGTTCCCTTCACAGACGGCAAGGCAGCCTTTGCCAAAAACATCAAAGAGCGCGGCTACTTCAAAATCGCCCGTGCCGTCGTTGCTGCAGCACATGACACACTCCGCAGTCTGTTCAACTACCCGGCAGCATACTACCCCATCATTGGGGCCCCAGGAGAGTTCAACTTCATGGCGGTGTCACAGGAAGAAATGGATGCGTACTATGCAAAGCATCCACCAGTGAGGCAGGTAGGCAGAGTGCATTGGAGTATGGATGTGTGTATGTCACACTTTTCCGTCACATATGACACAGGGATGCTCATGCCTGCTAGTTGCAAGCCAGCAATTGGTGTTGAGGGTGTTGTCTATGGATGACGTGTGTCACTGAGATGGTGACAAGGACTTGATAGCTGCTGTGTACTTGACGATAGCTGCATCGGGTGACTCTGACTTGCTGCTGCTAACAGCAGGTCTTCAGTAACTTGACATTGATGTTGAATGAGTTGACCCTTAGAGATATACACTCAGCACAGCACGGGCAGCTGAATGATCTTTCAGCTTTGTCTGGACTGGTACAACTGTGCTGCTAGTCAACAGTATAGCACAGGAACATCTTCTGCAGGGGACCACTTTGGATCGCCCTGATTTACAGATGATGTTACCTGTTGCAGATCGCAAAAAGTTACTATCAATTCATGCAGTAATTCATGACACTGTGCTCTCTGTTGCTGCTGCTGCTGCTGCTGCTGCTACACCTCATGCATTGACCTAGGGTGGCTGGCGCAATCAGGGACGTTGCAAGTTCGCCCTTGAAGTCTCAAACTACCGACCCATCACAGCCATCCCGAGAATCACAGCCCCAGTGTTGTATGCAGCAGCTACGAATGACAGCTTATGTCCCTTATCTGGTGTCAAAGCAGCGTTAGAGGTAACACGTAACGGTCAGTTAGTGACAGTCGATACAGGGCACTTTGCAGTGTACAGTGGAGAGGCCTTAGAGTACCTAAGTGCGAAATATGTCGAGTTTTTCAGATCAGCAGCAGGTTTACCCGCAAAAATGAAGACAGCAGTAGCAGAGACGCAGACAGAAGAGCAGTATGCCTGTGCTGTGTGGTCATGACCACGTTGATCAAGGGTTTGCTGTGTAACTTCATAACGCTTTCTGATGGCATTCAATCATTGCTTCAAAAGAAATAACCCAACTCCAACCAGTACCGACATCCTGATGACCGTCATCGACGGTCGAAAGCAGGGGTGCATGGCATCGTGGATTGGTGCTGCCGCGTGGCACGGCTGTAAACTTGTACTATCCCTTGTCACAAACATAATCAAGGGTATGTACAAAAGTGTGTGGTCCAAGGCATTCCGTTTTTGGTCTGTGACAGCCGCGACTACTTCGGCCGGCGGACCGGCATTGCCGGTCCGGCCGGCCTCATGCACTGGCACCGTGCATCCGAATGCCATCAAGGATGCTACGTTGCATGCCAGTACCACAAGTGGTTATAATGAGGCCGTACGTATGCACAATCAACATGGAAGACATGCGGTCAAGCAGCTTACATGTGCTGCGCCTTACTGTGACGCCCGGCGAGTCCCTCTCCAAGTCGACAACTGTCGTCAACAGCGATGCATGACTGCGGCCTGAATGTCAGGTGTTCGTGCGCGTACTGGTATCATCAGCTAGTTGAAGTCTTCTATACTGTGTCATTGTGAGAAGCACTGTCGGCCTGACAAAACGTGCTTACTAAGTAGTGAGTCACTGGCAGGTTGGAACGCCGTTTGGAACGCTTTTGGGCACAAATTGGGCCGTCACTGGTGCGGGAAAGGTGGCGCGGCTGTTTGAGAACGCGCAGGAGGGTATTTTGGAACGCGGCAGGGCGTGCACGTGGGTTTGAGTGGAGGCGGGGGGTCAACCATATGACTTGTCAGCAGGTTGACAACGATACCTGCTAGACCAGCATGTGCCATACGCAAGCATAGCATGGTAGGCGACATGATTGTAAGCAGGGCTGGTGTGGATACCCTGTGAGCGCAGCTAAAGTGAGCCGCTGGCTCCTCTGTGTAACAAATCCAACCACTGATTGTTGCTGTAAGCAGACTTGAGAATGCTTAGTGTGTTGAAGCTAGCACACATGTTCTGCACCCGGTCACACGTGTGGCATGACATCATGTGATCCCAGCTGCCAGCTGACATGGGCATGTGAAAGAAGGGGAGTCTGGCTCATGCAACAAGTGTATGCAACAAACCATGTCACAAAAACCAAGTGCTGCTGATGTTTTCCGCAGGCAGGATGTTGCTCACGACAGCTTTCGCCAAACACCTGCCTATTGCCATACAGTTTACTTATGTTGCTACTTGCTAGATGTTGCAAGTGCATGCGGCAATTCGGTCATAGCAAGGGCAACAACTTCACCCTCTGAGTCTTGGCTAACTCCACCACAGTCTCAGACAGCCTGTGTCCACTGCTGCCTTGATGTCTCGCGAGGCACTGATCAGCAGCACTACTGACACCACAGACCGGACAGTCACTGACACAGCCGGGCTCCTGCAGCCCCATCAAGCAAAATATTGACCTATCTTTATGGCCGTGTTCTCCGGTGTCACTGGCAAGCTGCGGGTTGGCCGTCAACCCCCTCCCCGGCACGACCCGAATGGTGCAACGAGCGAAATTCGTACCGCAGACCGGGCCGCGGGTATGCACTTTTGGCGCTGGCCACGACGGTCGTGCGGTCGTGCCCATTGGGCTGCAGCATCATCACATAAACCGCAAAATTGAGAATTTGCAGCCGCTAAGCTAGCGCATCGAGTTGCAGCTCAACTTGTGTTGGTTGGTGATGTCTGGGCAGGGACATGCCGGGCACTGCAACATGTGTCAGGTGGGCCGTTGCAGAGAGCGTCAGGGCGGCGCAGAAGAGCACTGCTCACTGGCTGTGCAGTCTGTGCGGCTTGATGGTGGAGTGTCCAATCAGTTTGGTGATCAGCGCCTTGCGCAGTGAGAACTGACTCAGCATTCATGATTTTACCCGTCAAAACGACAGGCTATAAACTGATAGAAGACCACCTCCCATGTGACATACTTTCTCCTTCTTTTCTTTGCAGCAGTTGCATGAGTTCGGTATACATGTTTGTTCACCTGCATGCATATCAGCCTTGCCTGCGCCATGCTGTCAGTGCCGTACTGCTCATGTCTGGGATTGCAGCAGCGTCAGCAGCTTGTGTTTGCATACATCCACTGGACGGCCTAAGGCTTAGGCCGCACCTGTTGCTATTTTCGCTTCCTGCATCGTGTACTGCTGTTTGCACATACACGCAGCTGCATACTATGCTGCCTTCTAGAAGCGCTACGACGACATAGCTGCGTTAACCAGGCGCCAACCTGCATCAACCTGCGTTGATCTGCGTTAACCACATGAGCTACGCGTTAAGTATTGGGTAATTACCGTTATAACGTGTCTTAAGCACGTTCACTTCTGACCTTGGAGTACTCTACCAAGGTCAGCCTCCTGCCAGATTATCCGAGCCGCCTCCAAGACACTTGACAAAGTAATCTCCATCCTCATGTTAATTTTACATATGTCTAACAGACAGGCAGGGGACAAGCCAAGAATTATTTGAGCTTCCCATGCAGCGACAAGCTGAGCACACATTGCAGACTATGCAGTGCTGCTCCCGAAAGGACCACAAGGAAGTACTCTGGAGATATCACTGAGCATGCATGCACGCTGACAGGAGGCTATCTCACGCTAGGAGCACCAGCCAACCAAAGGCCCCTACATTATGTGAAATAACCAACACTTCAAGTTGAGTTACCCCCCATACCTTCATAGACCCTTGAGAAGCATTGGGTACTAAACCCTTGATGGAAAATCGAAGTCTCTGCACTTGTACAACACAATTATTGTATCCTTGCATATGGCTTGAAAAGATACTGTAATTTGGTGCATTTGATGCCGACTGCCAGTGCAGGCGCCAAACGACCATAGTGACTGTTTCACACACAGAGCATATGGCATATGCTGCACGCATTCACTCACAAATCACGCACTTACACCTTCGATTCAGCATACACCCTTGGTGTCCTGTTCCTAGCCAAATGACACTCATTTTTTGCCCAATACCACGTTACCATCACATTGTGAGCTGTACATGACGTGTTAAGGTGTGAAAGCTGTAGCACCTGATCTACAGTCACCCTCAACAGCATGACAAGATACCAGGTCAACAGACCCCAGGAACTTCCTTACAAACAGTGATCCGGGTCCTGTTGTACCACTGCTGGCATTATAAATTACCACTGAGACATCCCACAGAACACACCCTCTTGCAGTAAGACCTAGATGGCACTACTGATGGATGTGACGACGGATTCCCTGATAATGCCACATACACCAAACGATTGGTGGAGAGCCTGGGCCCCCTGTGCAGATTCCGCACTGTGTGCAGTTAGCACTATATGATGTAGGCCCTGCAGCACAGCTGCAGCTGACAGCAAGCCTGACCGAGGACATCCAAAACCATTCAAACCGCCCGGAGCCTATGACAAGTGGTGCCAGAGCTATTTGGATACAGATCATCTGACCAATCAGACATCTGAGAGGTATACAGGCATGCCCTGCGCATGCACAGCAGTTGTGCCACTGAGGTCATGGGGAATAGACAGGGGCATATGAATCACATGCACACGGTCAAGGTAGCTGTAACAGCTACTGCCAGTGGCAGATCACAAAATGCACAAGTATGCAGAACCACTGCACTAGACGCACAGATTTTGAAAGCTGGGACTAGTGACACAGATCATCTCGCAGACAAAGCAAACCACTGCTCATCATCCTGCTGCTGGCCAAGCATAATGGCCTTCAGCATGCAACAGAGAATCAGAAAGGCTTGTGGGAAACAAAAACAGAACATGCCCAGCTTGCGGAGACTGCCAAACATATGTGAACTGACCAAGCTGGGTAGCCAAAAGAGATACAAAACTTGTCTGGCCCATTGGCAATATTCTATGTTTGCCAGGCCAGACCGAGTGTTGAGCAGGTAATGCAAGCAGCACACTGCTAAGATGCAACAACGCCAAGCCTGCTGCCTACCGATGGCTCTGACTGGCAGAGGATCAGTGATATGCTGCTGAAGTACATACACCATGACTACAGGAGAGCTGGTTATCAGAGATGCTATGATGTACTCTGTTTGCAAGGGATGCCAGCTGCAGTAAGGAGTGCAATACACGTCAGCATCATGTGTCTTCTATACCATGCCACTTGTGCATGTTGCAAGACATGTTGCCAGGGGCCAATGCAGAAGACAAGGAGACTGCAATATCACAGTCTGCCGTTTACCCAACCACCTGATCATCCAAGCTGCGTATGGTATGTGCTTTCTTCTTGAAGCTGACGAAGTGGCTGCAAATTACCGTCACATGCTGTGTCACAGTGCTGATGTTGGCTGCTCGCACATGCCATGTGTGACAAACTGAAAGCAGCAGACACGTATGGGACGACAGTGGGCAACAAACATGCACACCGTGTTTCAGAGCATTGATGCAAAGCCTGGCGGGCACCAGCAATCAGAACATATCTAGATGACGTGCTGCAGTAGAAATAGAACCAGCTGAGTCATTTGCTGCAAGGGATATGCAAGCAGGCCTCTATAGTCTCATCTTGCTGCAGATGACGCCATGAACACATTCAGTAGCCACAATGCTCAATCATGCAGATAGCGCAGAATTACATTGTGTGCACAAGTGTACCTACAGCTTCCACATAACAACCCTGACTCAAAAAGATCACCAAAAAACAACACAAGGCACTCCTGAGAGCGTTCTTGCAACCCTGTGGTGCATGTGTGTCAAAAGCCAATGCAAAATGGTATGGATGGACTCTCAAAACGTTCTTGCTCATGCATATGCCACAGACGTTCAGCACACCTAAAGACAGTGTGTCAAGTACACTGACAATGCCCTCTACATTGCGACTCAACTTGTATGTACCAGGTCTTGAACCCGAGTTCTGGGCACAGATCATGTTGTGGGTATGATGGCCATGATATATATATCAGCCACACTGACTGGATTAATAACGACACTCTTGAAAAGAGGCATGTTCACCCACGTGTACACATATCAGAAAGGGAGGCAATGGAGACATTCCACCTTGTATCACTCATACCCAACAACAATGTGCTACACTCAGTGACACTCTGAAAATGATGCCAGGAAATGTCTGCAGGTTGCCAACTTGTCCTCATGTCTTACATCTTGCCAATCCTCAACACACACTAGCAGATCTAGATGGCAAGGTGGGACCCATACAGCCAGAGACTGCAGCATGTATCACCTTGGCGCTCAGCTGTGTCCTTAACCCAAACAAGGAGCGGTGACACAATATGACACCTACCAGCCTGAGTGGCTGCCTGACAGCAACCTTCAATAGCACATAGAAGCTGTAGCGAAAGAGGGATCAGTACCAGAATGAACCAAAGCAACGTATGCAAGCATTTGTATATATCATGGCATTGATGGCTGCAAACAAAATGCACAACCTCACTGATATCTTATCCCACACATGAAATACTACCTGCCAGGCGTGCTACCACTATCCTGCAAGACAGAGAACTACACGCGGCATTGCCGCCACATACATCTGCTTTGCGCACTGAGACCAGACAGCACAGCAACACAGCAGCAAGAATTGCTAGGTAGCAGACGCATTCAACGACCTGCTGATGCCCTGAGAGACCTACCTTGCCCGAGTCTATAGCACCTCATAAGCAGCAATATAGACAAGACTGAGCAGCTTGTCAATACACAAGCCGATTGGGATCAAATTTGTCACACGTATGGACAAGAGATGCTCCAAACAAGGCACCAGCAGCTGATTGCATGCAATGCTCACTCAGCAACAGCAGCAACCTAACTGTTCCGTCAGCGATGCTTGGTGTCCATCAGCTTGGCGTAATCTGTGCAGTCCGCATCAGCAGCACGCTCTCTTGCGTGCTTGTCAATAAGTTCGATAGGTGGCACAAAATATTGAAACTTGTAGCTCTGGTTACCTTGAACAAGCGACCCAACAGCCTGGCTGCCCATGGTACCGCCATCTGCTGATGATTCAGCTGAGCTGCAAGGGGAGTCATCATC
>JARWLF010006055.1:0-12465 GCA_029853055.1 Scenedesmus sp. KT-U
AACAGGAAGCCCTAGCTTCTCCCGAGCTGCTGCATACCTGTCAACCTGGAGATGTTGTAACCCAGGAGCAGGTTAATGACTTAGCTCAAAATTAGCACCACAACAGAGGCCACGGTACCATGTGAGCCGCGGTGGCATTCACAGTCTGACTAGCCATGAACCAAGCTCGACAGAGCAGCAGTATAGTGTACTAAGAAGACTATACAGGTAATGCGAACAGCAACGGGAGGAGCAGAGTGCTGTTCAAGCGACACGACTTGTGTGTAACGGCTCACCAGGCCATTGAGGAAGGTCCTCAAGCCCTCTCTGAAAGCCTTGCTGCACCACGGTCGCCTCTGGTCAAACTGTGACAATGGTCGAGGATGTGCTGCCAGCCACTGCTGCTGCTCCTGCAGTGTCAGACTGATCTGCTGCTGCCACTCCTGCTCCCATGCTTTCTCCTTCTCAAACACCTCCTCCTCATTGGGTATCTGTAACTCTAGTCTGTCTAGGGCAGCAGTAACAGCAGCTCTGAAGTCACCTGGCAAGGGAACTTCCTCTCTAGGTGGTATATCTGCCAAGGCTGCTGTTGCTGCTGATAAATCACCTGCCGCGGCTGCATTTGCTGCTTTAGCTGCTGCTGCTGACATTGCTGCACTGCGACCACTGCTCAAAGTGGACCGCACCTGCACAAGCCGTGTGATACAGGCAGACCAGAACCACATCAGCTGCACACTCTCTGCAAGTAGTTTGCTCCAAGCTTGCATTCACAAACCATAACAAGTACCCCATTTGCCATCGCCAAGCTTTGGTTGAAGATTATCGCAGCTGAGTGGAACAATGAACTCGTCCCCACCTTTGCCAGCAGTCTCTCAAAGTCCAGGGGTTTGCCATCCTTGCCCTCCATGACTACAGGGTCCAGACCATCATCACCATAACTGAACTGAACAATGCCACCAGCTGCATTGCGGACTGTCTCATCATAGTGCACGTACAAGTCCTCAAGGGCCTGCATGACAGGTTACAAGGGATCAATAACTACAGGCATGCAAGGTCTCTTCAACCAATTGCAGGCTGTGTGATGTCAACACGAGAAGGTGAGTTGAGTACATGAGCAGGGCGCTTCACCATGTTCTTTTCCCTTACCTTCATGAGCCTTCTGCTCATATAACCTGTCTCAGCAGTCTTAACAGCAGTATCCACCAGACCCTCACGACCAGCCATGGTGTGAAAGAAGAACTCACTGGGTGTCAGACCACTGTAGAAGCTGTTGGCAACAAAGCCACGACCTGGGGAGATGGCATGGGGTGTTGTTAGTACAGCATCAGAGTTTCAGTCTCTAGATCGATACAGGGGCTGCTGAAGTGTAAACGACTGCAACTCCAAGCCAACCAGCCATCCTACCTGCAGGTGTCTTGTCTCCTCTGGGGAAGTGTGGCAGTGTTCGCTCCTTGAAACCATTGAAGCAGCGCTTTCCTCCCACAGACTGTTGACCCACACAGGCAACCATCTGGGCAATGTTGATAGCACTACCTTTGCTACCGCACTGGCTCATGATGAGAGGGCTGTTGTGGTGGTCAAGAGTCTCCATACAGACCTGCGTTGCAAGGGCCAGAGCATGTTTTGTGAGATGACATGAACCTGCCTGACTGGAAGCAATTAGACTGTGAGCACAGATCGCTGAAGCTTGCAATCTGCGCCTAGACTGCCGACAACAACAAGGGCCAAACAACGTGATGGCAATACGGTCTATGCAGATTTCGTTGGGCTATACTGATGGCCGAAAAGATGGCTCACCTTTCCTGCAGCTTCACGAATGCTGTTCAACACTCCTGTGACTTTGGCCTCCAAAGTCTGTTCAAGATTGCAGCCAGGCTCTAGCTGGAGGCTGCCCTTCTTGTACTGCTGAATGAAGTCTTCCACATTGTTATACCCCTTGTCCAGCGTCAGCTTCTTCTCCTTGAGCAGCTTCTCACGAGGAGCAACATCTTCAATGCCAATGCTGAAGCCAAGGTCACCCATGACGCGTGCGCTCATCTTGGCCAAGCGACCCATGGCCGCTGCTGCAGCATGTGCGCTGAAGTCAGCTGCAAGACTGCCAAAGAGACCACCTTTGTTGCCGCCGAGTACACCCTTGCCCAGACGCCCGCTGATGAGGTTGCTGTTCCTGAAGCATACCCAGCCATCCTTGGGGCACATCGTCTCACCCTTCTTGCTGTACTCTCGCTCAGGCATCTCAAAGTTGAGGAAGATGCTGCAACCAGACACAACAGAGCAAATTGGTTTCATGTCCAAGGATCCAGCAGTGTGTTGGAAGCAAAGCAATTTCTTGGTGCTCTGCAGAAGCCTTCCGCCAGAGCGGTCATGTGCAGTACTTGGCAGGCATTACAGGCCAACCCTTTGTTGCACAACCAACCCAATCTGCTTACCGTGTAGCTGCATTTGGCCGCACCAGCAGTCCAAACAGCTGCTTGCCTGTCCACAGCTCCAGTGGCTTCATCACAGTGGGTGGAGGAAGGTCAATCTGCACACCAGCAGAAACAACAGTTGATATGATCAACTCTATCATGTTTTATTTTGGACATACACTCTGCAGATAGCATAAGCAGCAGCTAGGCAACAGGGACAACTGTCATGGCCCCATACAGATATTGTCTGCCTTTGGTCCCGTATGCATCATACAGCAGTGGTGGCAGTAATCATGTACCTACATCTTCCAGGCTGTCTCCCATGAACGACACCAGCTGACAGAACTGACTGCGGTTAAAGAATCGGTCCTTGCTGCTCAGCAGGAAGGCACAGGTCAAGAAGTCCTGTGTAGCTGAGATAAGGATCTCTCCGTTCTTGGGGGTGCACAGGTTGGCCACACTGCCCATCAGAGTGATGGCCTCAGCTCGAGCCTCCTCTGTCTGCAAGACGCAGGAAGATGGCATCTGTATGTGGGAACATGGTCACGTTGCACAGGACCATGTATGCCACGAAGCAGCTCTGCTGATGAACATCAAGCAACATCAACTGATCAGTTGCCTGTGTCCCGCCCTGGGTAGCTCAGATTCATCAGTAATGAAACAACCGGCCCAGCAGTCTGCTGGGAGCAAGGCCCACCCGCATAACTTACCTGTGGTAGATGCAGGTTCATCTCGTCACCATCAAAGTCTGCATTGAAGGGACTGCACACGCACTCGTTGAACCGCAGTGTCCTGCCGGGTCGTACTACCGCCCTGAATGCTTGGATGGACACTCTGTGCAAGCTGGGCTGGCGGTTGAATAGCACAACATCACCATTCTCCAAGTGACGCTCTACGACATCTCCAACCTGCAGGGAGCAGCAGACTCTTTGTGGGATTGCAGTGCAGAACACCTATGACAGAGGGCATAGCAACACACCAGCAATTACTGCTGCTTGTAGCAGACTCCCTACCCAGCCTGCACACCTTCAGCTCATTGGCATACTTCCGCCTGATCTTTTCATCCCTGAGCCATATCCTTGCACCATCCTGCAGCTGCACAAAGTTGGCTCCAGGCCATGTGGCACTGCCATTCAAGACTCTCATCTTGAGCTTTGCCATGTTGTACTCTGTCACCCGCTCTGGGAATGTCAGCACAATGGCTTGATACAGCGGCACACACACCTGCGCAGGAGCAGTGGCAGAAGTGGTATTTCAGTCTTTAATTGAAAGCAAGCGTATGGTGCTGGTGCCTCTCAATTGCCAACTTGGTGGCAGCAAGACTCTGAACAACGGAGTGCTGCCTGCCAATAGGTGTCATGCACAAAACTGCGGCAGCATGAGTACCGCTGCTCTCGACCTGCTGGCAAAGGCTATTCAGGTGATGACAGGACAACTCCAACACTACAGTACTATTGCAACAGAAAGCACCTCAGAGGAACCATGCTCAGAGCGTACCTGATGTATTGCCAGGTTTGGATCCGGGCTGATGACAGTTCTGCCACTGAAGTCTACTCGCTTGCCTGACAGGTTACCTCTGAAGCGACCCTGTTTACCCTTCAAACGCTGCACAAAGCCCCTGCACACAATCACACATACAGGCCAGTCAGAAAGGAAACAGTGCTGCTCAACTACTCATTTCTCCTCAAAACCTCCGCTGCACAATACAACACACTGACATCATGTTATAACACCATAACACGCTAGTACAAACCTGAGGGGCCTTGTAGGTGCCTTGTCCTGCAGGTTCACTCCGGGTAGATCACTGTTGATCAGCATTGCTGCTTGCACCTGCAAACACACAACAGCAGGCCACCAAAACATTATTCACTATACTGCAGTCACAACCAACGTGCTAACATCATCTTTGCTGCCAGCTGGTGACAAGCACAAGCCAGTTTGTTTACATTGCACTCAATCAATGCAGCTCAAACACCAGGGCACACTGTATAGAGCACTAACACTGCCAGGCAGATTCCTGCGGGATTAAATTTGAGCTACATGATGCATGCAGATACTTTGTACTGCTAATCAATGCGAGTCGTGTTGTCATGGCCAATCTGTCAAGCTGCAAGGTTGTGTACAATGTTCAGTGCAGGTCTGTCACACCTGCAGGAAGTCCCAGTGCTCCATGACTTGGCTGATGGCCAACCCAGTCTTCAAAGCCTGCCTCACGGAGTTGTTCACCTCGATGATTTGCTGCAATAGCACAGCAAGATATAGGACAGAACACCAAGATGCAATCTTGGGAAGCACCAGTACATAGCTGTAGGCAAACGCCATGCCATCCTCTGTGCAGGTTCTCGGCAATGAGCATGCAACAAACAACACATAAGGCCACTGCCGGGCACAAGCACCAGCAGGTTTCGAGGTAGGAGTAGAGCGAGGCAGCAGACATCTTCCATACCATGAGCTTCATAGTGACATCATCAGGTCTGATGGCAACAGGAGGTACAGGGACTACACTCATCAACAGATCTTCAGGACGACCTGCAGCAGGGATATGACTTTCATGATGTCTTGAGCTCCAAGGCAGTGTGACTGCCAAGCGCATTGCTTACACAGCTCTGCCAGCTGCATGCCCTGTTCGAACACTATGAGGCGACGTCCAGAAGAACTGCAGTTCTGCTGAGCTTTCTGCTGAGTCTCATGCAGCGCATGTGAGGGCAGGTATTTGTTGATTGCTGGAGAGAAATGCCAGGCATACCTGCGATGTCCAGCACATCCAGGTCCTCGTCTGTGATGGCCTTGAACAGCGTCAACACACGCAAAGGGTGCAGATCATCAGACACCCTGCAGTCACCCAAAGTGCAGTGTCTCAGCTTGGTTCAGCTCTCGGAATAGAGCCCGGGTTGCACTTGTACCCTGTCAAAGGCATGCTGTATATTCGATGATGACTGCATCAGGCTCTGCTAGGTACATGACTGCTTCGCACTACCTGTATGCTAGACAACACATGCCTATAAAATCGATCGATTCATGGACCATGCTGGGCCACCTTCAGTCCTTACTTGTTCAAGTGTGGCTCAATCTGATGGTTGGCCTGCATGGCCTCCTGCATGCTCTCCTTTAGCTGGTCCAACAGGCCCTTGTTCTTCGCATAGAGCTCATGCAGGATCTTCAGGCTGCCGCTGGCTTTCCTGCAGTTGTGGAAACCACATAAACATGTCTGTCACGCACCAGAGACTATCAAAGAATGCAGAGGTGGGCACTCTTACTGCTGAAACATTGATGTTGATTCAAGCAATTGTTATGCTTGCTGAAGCAAAGAGCTGACATCAGCTTGCAGCTATAAGAGGCACTGCACGTCCCGGTTGCTGTGTTGCATTGGCAAGTACATTGCAGATGCTACCCACTTGACTGTTCCATTGTGTGCTCCACAGTAGTGACACTGCTTTGCCCTCTTGCACAACTCAATGACCTTCTTGAACGTCTGCTCACGAGGTACACGCTCCAAGCGTGGATTGCGAAACCGCCTGCCAAGATGTAATCATATGCCAGTCAGTTGATCGGCCTCGGTTCGTGCAGGAACAAAAGAGCAGACTGCAGCTAAGAGGACAGCACCTTCTGCTAAGGCAAGCAATTGCAGTATGGTGTACTTTGCTGTGTTATTGACATGTGCTTACTTGAGCATCTTCCTGCGCTCCTCTTCTGGCAACAGCACTCTGCTGCATGTCTTACAGATGCACTGCAGTAGCTGCACTGTGTTCTTGAAATAACCAATATGAAACACTGGAAGCTCCAACTTCAAGTAAGCAAAGTGACCTGCGCAGTCTGCGAGCTTCTGACCACAAGTTTTGCAGGTGGCTGCCTTGTTGCTGATACCCTGCAGATGCAAGCAAACATGAGCATGCTGAATGCTCCTTTGCCGCAAACATACAAGGCTGCAGCAAACATCCTGGGCAAGGTATGGCATCATATGTCAGAGCATCCTTGAGAGCACAAACCACAGCCAGGGCATGGCTGCTGACAAAGCCAGTGATGAGCTGCTGGACAAGACTACTCACCAGCCGCTGATCCAACACGCCATTAGGGTGCGGGATGCGCTCTGGCATCTTGTACAATGAGCGTTCGTACACATGGAAGACTCCACAATTGATGATATCCTGTGGATTCTGCAGCCCAAATTTGATCTGTTGACTGCAAAGCACGAGGTCAGCAACAAGGACGAGTTGCAAGAGATGCCTCAGACCCATCCAAGGTTGCCAACTGCATGCACATGGCTGAATGTTGGAATCATTGCTGTGTCTGATGGCAAGCACCCACTTGACCTACAACACTGCCATGTTCCTGCCGTACATAGACATGAGAAGAACAAACTCGGGGGTGTCGGCATGCTTATCACTGCCATAAAAGCGTGAATAAGGGCGGATGCCTGGCATAGTCAAATGCAGCAGAGCTGAAGAGACTGCTGAAGCATCATTTGCTTGATGACTAATCAGCGATATACAAGAGACTTACATCTTTCTGGGAACTTCTGGTGGCTTGAAGGGGTCTTTGGTAAACAGGAGAGTAGTGGCATCCTGTGCAGGAGCCCCCTGCTGTTGCTGGTGCTGCATGCTGGCTGCAGCACCTGCAGACTACTGCTATAGCGGTTCCTCTGTTCTAAACGGACGCAGATGTGATTTGGTACCTGGCGTAGTGCGTCTGTAAGGCCGTGTGTTGTGTGGTACTGCTGGTTGAACAGCCCCCATTCCCCAGCAGCAACACGCTGCCGTGCTCAAAGAACCCTAAGGCCCCAATTGATAGGTTGTTCAGGGTTGTGGCTGCGGGTTGGGACTAGCGCTGCAGGCTGATGGCTGCCTCTGTGCTGCTCAGCTGGTCAGGCCTTTACTACTGTGACTAACCTAGGCGCGCTGCAACGTAAGCTGAAAGGCCTGAATATTGCGAACTACACGATGTTGTACAAGTGCCGCACCACTAGTTTGACAATTGTCCTGCCGCTACCGTAGCAGACGATGGCCTGACCTTCCAAAGCAGTCTATACAAGAGCGTACACGCAGCTTTGGTCAAAACCATTTGATACAACGAAAACATGTAGTGACTTGCCAGACATGAAAGAGCGCGGTTGCTGAAAGCTGTCACTCGCAAGTGAAGCGGCATCGGCAAGTTTGCATGACAACACACCCTGGTGCATAGCAACAGCACCTGCTGTGATACATACATCGCTATGTTGCGTGTGGGCTGCTAGTGTGCACCTGTAAGCGCATTGTGCCAGCACAGTCCTTTTGTCAACCATCAACCGACCCACCAGGCTCTGCAGTCCCTCAAGGCACATGCAGCTAGGCCAGCCGCTGGTGACCTAGCTGATGTATCTTCGTTATAGTTCATATTGCTCTTCATGCGAGGGTCACATCACCCTGGTCTTCGGCTGGCTTGACTTGATGTACAGGCCTGTGCTGGGGCCCAGTAGGTATACCTGTCAAACTCGCCGTCTTCGCTTCGTTCAGCAACGCGAACGCGTACCCAGAAGTGTAACATCTTGGGATTAATGGGCAAGAGGAAGTCCCTGTCTTATCTGCTGAATGGCATAGCAGCGTGGTCCAACACAGTCATAGCAGTACTTGTAGCAGTTGGCTTGCTGGGTCTGCTGGCAGTGCCCCTCCTGGAGCGGCGGATTAACTTCGACGAGAATGCTCTACTAGCGGGGTCCGCAAGCCCTACTATAAGGTCAGCAGAGGCAGCGGTCACATGTGTGGTAGTTTGTCGCAAAAAGTTTGTCACCTAAATATCTTGACCACTTGTGTATGGGCAAGAAGGAATGCGGACAGTGCAAACGAAGAGTGTTCCTCACAACAAGCCGTTAGTTCAAGTTGCTGGACAAGTGTGCTTTTGTATGACAGCAATAGCTTCTGCCTGAAGTACGATACTAAAGCTGTAACGCTTTGTTGTGCGGTACACTGCATGCAGATTCAAGTCTCCTGAAGCATACAGATCTGCCAAGCAGGTTGCCACAGATCTTGGACGCTATGCATTCACACCTCAGTTTACATTTGAGCTACAGAATCAGATACGACAGCAACTGGGCCTGCAAGTGTTCAACCACACTTACTCAGTCTTAAAGCACGCTCCTGTCCACTGTAGACACAACAGCAGCAGCGCAGGGTGTTGTGATGGTCCTAAGCAGCATTGCAGCAATATTCACACCGTGCTGGAGTCCAGAAGGGGTGATGGCAAAGAAGCACTTGTGCTGGCGACACCCATCAACCATCAATACTTTTCATCTGGTGAGTTACCAGCCTGGCTTGGTTACATGCAGCAAATGCAGGCTCTGCTGTCGAGCAGTACGTTTGTTCAATATCAAACACGTGTCTACAGGCTGCGAGAATGCATCACTACAGGTTTCTGTGACAGAGATCAGCACTCACGGTGCAACACACACTCTGTAACGCATATCTGATGTATTCTGCACCACACATCATCAGGCTACCAAGAAGCACACACAGCATGTCCCACTTGCTGTTCACCTTTTTGCTGCTATCTCAACTGGTATGCTGCAGACTTTGAGCAGGATGCCTCTGGTGTCCAGTTGGCCTTATCACTTGGCTTTGCAATGCTGCACCACCTCAAGACATCAGCTCCTTGGCTGGCCAAGGACGTCACCTGGGTCATTCCAGATGCCAGCTGTGGCTTGGTGGAATCTATGCAGGCTTGGACAGATGCATATCAACATCCAGTGAGTTCTGGCTGAGCTTAGGGTTATTCTATGTGTGTGATCATGCGCCGTGTCTATGTGGTATGCTTGTGATGCGCTCAGCAACTTCACCTGCGATGCCTGTAACTGGGAACAGATACTGGTCCTGACCCGACCTAGTTTCTTCCTTCTCTCTTTGTGTGTCTGCAGGAAGCAGGCTTGAGAGATGGCTCTCTCAGCCACTTTGGTCGGTCAGGGGTACTGCAACAAGCCTTGGTGTTTGAGCTTCCAACAGGCAACTTCAACCAGCTGCAAGTGTCACTTGAGGGTTATGAGGGCTTGCTGCCTAAACTGGACATGTTCTGGTTGTTTAGGTAGGCACACCTTGGTGAGGGTTCTGCAGTATTGTCCTTGTGCATGGCGCAATGATATCATTCAGCAGCAGCTGCTATCATGGACGATGAACAGCTCGGTGCTGAGCTCCCTCGGTTGCAGCAGCCCCTGTGAACACAGGCAATAGCCCTTGCAGGCATTGATGGCGCAGCATCAGTTCATGCAGAGAATGCAGTGATGCATCCAATGGTTTGACCACAGTACTGTTGTCTGCAGGTGGTACTGTTGGCACTATGTTACCGCCCCTGTAGAGCTACCACACAGTACGAGCCTGCATCAACTGGTCTCCTCAGCAACCAGGAAGATTCTGGATACCTTGCTCCCCAACGGTGGCGCCAGCAGCACAGTAGGCAAGGCCGTGAAGACTCACATGTACAAGCTCATAACAATGGCAGAGTTCATGTGGCGACAAGCCAGGGGTTTGCCTATGGGTGCTCATGCCCCGTTCAAGGGCTTGATGGTAGATGCTGCAACTCTCAGAGTGCTCACTAAGGACCCACAGGGTTCTGTGGTTGGTGCTAGAGGCTTTCTGGGAGTTGGCAACCTTCAGCAGTCGAGCCAGGACGTGATTATTGGGTTGCAGTTGCAGCCCCAGGGTGTTGTGGACTTTGATGCTGGTCTTATGCAGCTTGGGGATGTGTTGGAGCTGACGTTGAGGAGTTGCAGCGTGCTCATTGAGCGCTTTCATCACAGCTTGTTCCTGTATGTTCTGACTGGTCTGGATCACTATGTCAGTGTTGAACGATATATAGTACCCCTGGTGGCTTTGATCACTGTGTTGGTGGTTAAGGTGAGCATGGAAACCGTGTCAGTGTAGGCTCTAGTCCATGGTGTACTCACTTCAGTGCTGTCAGGACAATGTTGAGAACAACCTGCCCTAGCTGCTTTCTTGCTGTTGCTGATCAATGGCTGTGGGCATACTGACCTATCGACCTTGCACCCCGCAGGCAGCAGCCCTGAGGCGTGGATCTGCAGGCAGCATTGGTGGCGCTGCAGTCATACAAGCAGACAGCGACCAACACAGCACACCACAGTCAAGCCTCAGCAGCAACAGTCAGCGCCAACCCCTTTGGAAGAAGCTGATCAGCAAGTTCAAACCTGATAGGGACCAACAGCAGGCTGACACAGCAAAGGAGCCTGAGAATGATGAGCCAGTGCTTGAGGACCACCTGCAGATCCCTCCACCTGGTTCAGCAGCTGGAGCGGTAGCTGATCGAGCTGCTTGGGTATCAGCAATACAGCTGGTGGCTGCTGTTCATGTGCTGTCAATAGCAGTAGGGTGTCTGCTGCGATATGCACCTGATGTGGTTCAGAGTCTGCAGCCACGGGTACTAACAAACTGGTTGACAACAGCTGCAGCGGCACCCAGTGAACATGTGACTGAAGTCAGCCTAGGGCTTGGGATACTGTGTGTGCTGCTGTTCGCTTTCGAGGGAGTAAAGTCGGGTGCAGCAGCTAGCCATACTGCATATGAGAGTAGGCAAGAGCAGCCAACTGGTAACGCGTCCAATAGTGCCGGGTTGCTGCAGACCAGCTTCCCTGAGCAAGTGCTGGTGGTTGAGCTGAGTGTGGTTGCAGCCGCATTAGCTGCTGTTGCATGTCTGAATTGGGCTCTTGGTTATGTTGCATGTCTTGCTTTAGTGCCTTTGGCACTGAGCTGTGGCACTAGGGCACCAGTTGCAAGGACTGAGACCGGCAGCAGCAATAGAGGCGGTAGCAAGTGGAAGGGGCCTAGTGTGCAATCCGGGTTCGTGCTTCTGTTGTGTTTTCCGGTTGGGGTGTTGTCAATGCTCATGCTGATGTCTGGGGTCAACTTGACAGCTGTGCATGAGGTTCTGGGGTCCTTGCAGTGGATGGTGTTGCAAAGCAGTATGGGTGCTTACATGCTGTTCTGGGCTGTGTATGCTCCTTTCTGGTGCCTGTCAGCGTGGTCTGCTGATGCGCAACGGCAGCAATGACGCCGTACTGTGCTTGTAATCCTGGACGGCATCATGAAATCGTCATGGCGCACGGCCTGCGCTGCTTTGGAACCAGCGAGCGCCATATATCGTGACTGCAATGTAGGTAGGATATGCACACCGCATCCTTTCATACTACAGTCACATGAACGACTCTGCGAGCAGGGGCCCGTGACAATGTCTAAGTTGCGTTACGCGGTGTCGTGCACAATCCAGGGGTAGTATTATTAACCCTAGAGGCTAGGTCGTACGTAACGTAACTTTGTATCAAGTAATCAGTTACTGCTTTGCAACCTTTATGACCCCTGCTGCGATCTATAAGGTGCAACCGTGTCGAAGCAGCTGTGGGCAGCCTGATTTTGTCCTGCTGCTGTGCTGCATCCCGTGCTTCATGAAAGCTTCACTGCTGACAAAGACTTATTGAATTCGAAGCATTCATGGAGAGTTGATGCACTGTCCTTGTTGTCTTGCTGTGAACTTTGTTACAGAATACGCAGCTTTTGTGTCTGGGTACTGTATAAGTACACCCACCATATCACCCCCTCTTTCTCTCCTTTTCTTTGCTTTTCACACTCAAGCAAGCATCCCTTGGTGGTGGGAACGAGCTACATGGACTCTACATAGTTACATTGTGGAGGTAGGCCTTTGAGGCACTCCATTTGGGTATGTTTGGGCTATGTTGTGGTGCTTTTTCTGTTTGTGCCACATGGCTTTGCTATGGTGACACCATGACAACATGTCAGTTTCCCATTGATTGGCTTGTTAGACCCCGACGGAAACACTTGCTGGTCGTGGGAGTGTGTTAGATGGATCCCGCATGGTCCAATTGTGGGGGGTAGGGCTTTACACCAATGGATTTGGGTATGTGGAGGCCAAGTTATGGCCCCTACAAGTTGCTACTTGCCCAACTTGATGTCACAATGTTTGCGGGCTTGAGGCTTGAGGCTTGAGGCTTGCAGCGTCATGTCAGACGAGTTGCTCAAAGTCCAGGAACGCAGCACAAAGCTTGAGGATCAGGCTCAACAGCTACAAGGCAGGGAGGATGATTACTCAA
>JARWLF010006069.1:0-12196 GCA_029853055.1 Scenedesmus sp. KT-U
AGATTCATCTAGGATACCTGTGAGATTTTGACAGGTATGAGTTGTCATAGTTTGATCCCTTGTGCTGTGATGACCGCAGTATGGCACAGCTGCGTGCCTGGTGCGCAGATGTTGCCTTGTGTGAAGACTGAATGCCTTCCTGTTTGTTGTCTTGTTGTATTCTCAGCATGTTGTAAGGTTTGAAGTTGGCAGTGATAGCGTGTATTAGACGTGTGATGTTGTTACATATGTATGCTGGGGGCACCCTGGCAGGTTCAAAGTGCCATCAAGGTGTCAGTTGTTCGGCTTCCCGGAAGCAGCGAACAGTTTGCAAGTGACCGGTCGAATCTGTCACACAGAAACATTGGTCCAGGGGTCATATCCTCGTCGTCCGAACGTTTCGGAGGCTTCAAAGGCGCATTCGGAATGAAGGAGGCCGACCCCGGTCGTCCGGTGGGACGAAGATTCTGACCGCTTTCGCAGTAGTAAAGTAGTGCCGTGACGAATTTGCAACTCCGAGATACCGCTTTAAAACGAAGCTTCCGAGCACCGATCGTCCAGCTGGACGAAAAAACCCCAGCGGAAGATCATCTTCAACTAATTCAACTACTCGCAATCACCGCGACTGCCAGCCAGGGCTATACCAAGGCGGCGATCTTGGTCCGCGCGGGTGGAGGCCGACGGTCGGTAGAAACCGTGCGGACCATCGCTACGCTTGCAGAAACCCGGAACACGCTTGCGTGACAGCTGTCTTTGAACTGTGCACACACTTATCGAGATGATCGTAGAGCCTGATGTGTGTGCGTATGCTGGAGATATTCAGATGAGTCAATTTCGAGTAGAACCGCCATCAGCGTCATTTCCTGGCTCAGTAATCCGGATCTTACTGGAGTGGAATTGATATGGTGCGTTGTATGCCTGATAACAGAAAGGATGTTCCTGAACGCTCCAGTTCGCTCAACTTCAGTGAGATCTCACAGTCTAGACTGCCCAATGGTCACAAAATCCCTTGCTCGCCATGTCTTCTCGACATGCGCCGCCACTGGTGTCAAGCCATGACAGCCTGTCACTAAGTGCCACATCAGGCGTGAGACAGAGACCTGAATATACAGCGTATACACCCTCCCTGACTGTGATTGACAGGCATGATGACATCACACACTGATCATCAGTCAGACTGCCCACCTTCAGCTAGACTGTTCTACACCCCCAGCATGCAATACATACCAAGGAACAGTGCATTGAACAATCCGGGTATATATACACTGTCAGGTGATGATGTTTTCCTTAGTGACTCCACAGACACAAATATCATATTTGAAATATGCACTGAGGACTTGTACTGGTGAGTCATGACCACAGTGAAGTGACTCAAAAATGTTGACCAAGAGGTACACTCACAAACCCAGCTGATGCCAGCATAAAGATGATCGTCATGGTTGAACCTGCAGCTGCTGTCTGACCACCTGTGAGCTGCAACATGCATTCAAATACTGCTGAGTTCCATCCATCACGCGGCATCTTGATTTGGTCTTGGACAGCACATTGATTGTGCTGATAAACAGTACCAATGCCATGTGGTATCATGCCACAGCATCATACCCTAGTAAGGTCCCTGGCTCTTGCGCAGAAAACAAGCAGCAGATTTGTACAACAAGCAAGAAGCCTCCTGCGGGTGATACTACTGATTACCATAACAGCAGAAACAGCAGGCAGATCCGGTACCTGCTATAAAACCAAGGGACCAAAACAACAGCTGGTCTAGGCAGACCAATCTGAGGCGACACACTGAGGACTTTGTATGTATGACCTTCACTTCAAGCGCAACCATGACTGTACTCGTCACGATCACTGTCTCTATCGTGAGCTGTCCACCATCACCACTCCTCTCCCCTTCTGGTGTGGCACAGTAGCTTGAGCTAGCATAACCATATCGCACAACAGTACAGTATTGAAGCAACTGTTATGTACAGCACGGGACTCCTGGTCCATCAACTCAAATACATGAGCTTGCATGTATATTGTGACCACCAACAAGTATAACAACACCCAGCATCGTGAAGCTGCCAGCGCAAACATGTTTGGGCTTAGACTATCCCGAGTGACTAGCAAGCCCTATCCGAAATTCCTGCATAAACAATATTGTGGCGATACAGCTGACGACCTGTTACTTGGTAAGCAACAGACACTGATAGTAGCTCAAGAATCAGTGAACCAATAATAAACAAAATATGCAGTATTACAACCCTTGGACAAAACTGCAGTGCGCAAGTTTCAAGAACGGGACAGACAGTAATAACTTTTCAACCAAAAGGACAACATGACACTGTGCAATCACTGCACATAGTAGTAGTATACAGATAAAATGGTTTGCTCCTGATCTGCAAGGTAGCATCCCAAAACAGCAGAAAGGCAGCCACACTGACAACAGCTACGGTGAACATGTTGTTCTGAGCTTGTGACATGCTGCAAGCTCACGTTTGGGGTTTAAATTCCTCAGTTGCAAAAAATACTTGCAACTTCTGCAACACATACTACGTAGTACATGTGACAATACTACAAACATGATACCGGAATTCAGTGCTTTGACATATGATTACGGTAACAGCTGGTGCCGAGCCCCCAACATATACAACATTTCGCCATGCGTACTACAAACTAAACAACACGCTCAGCAACACAACATGCATATCACACAACCACAGACAGCAGGAGAATACTACTGCGACATCAGCCGCTTTAAACCCTTTGTAATAGCAAAGCTTGCGCAGCGCAAAGAGGAAGCAAATGTTGGCAATTTATCAGCAACAATCAGTGACGTTGCCCAAAATGAGTCAGTGATGGTAATGCCAAAGCCAGTCAAACTTTGAGACCGGGTCTCAGTGCATGGGGTTATCGACCCATCAAATCCTGCCTGCAAGCAATTGCTTCCATCAGCATCCTGTGCCAAACCTCTGCCAGGTGCATGTACACCAACACACTTTGCATTTTTCAAGCAACTTCTTGTAACCAGAATGCATCTAGCAGACTGCATTGATAGACACCATGAGAGCTGCAGCACAATCAAGCGCTTGCAAATGCACAAGATTATGATGCACGAGTGCGGTTTGCTGAGTGTAAGGTGCTGCAGCCGCTGCTACTGCTGCCAATGTACTGCAAGAATGCAGTCAGATCCGGGAACCCTTGCTCTGCTGCTGCTTGCCTAGCTAGCAGCAGTGCTTCTGACACGTTGCAGTGTGGCAGCTGATGAGATAGAGCAGCTGGCTGTCTGGGCGTCGCGACAGGTGGATGAGTCATCAGATTAGTCATCATGGTGTTACTCCATGAGGCATCATGACTGCCGGTGACCATGTGCCCTGCTGCTGCTGATGCTGCTGCTGCTTCAGTGCACTGGACTGGCATGGCAGAAACTAAGCCAGTCCCTGATATGCTTGCACTCCTCTGCATTAGCAGCTGCTGCTGGTGCATTGCTGCTGCATTGTCCTCTAGAAGCTTCAATGCAGCTAGAACTGTCTGCAATGCATCTGCTGCATCCTTATGCACGCCCAATAGATGCAAGTTGCGACCCGTGAAAACTGCACAACTGCGCTGAGGTGTCATGTCATGTTTCAGAATCAAACCAAACATGTTATACCCAGCACGGACAGAGAAGTCCAGAATGCATCCGGCTGGTACCATACTCTTCCAAGCAGCTGGTGTAACCTGAGGTCCCAGAAGTTCAGGTGTCACTGGGGGTCCCACCTTTGTCATCCCTGGTCCCAGAATGTGTGCTGTCACTGCAGGTCCCTGAATTGTTGCTTGTGTCACTTGAGGTCCCGGAATCTGACGATGGGGCTTGTGGGACTGGAAGGGACTGCTAGTGACACCAGTGCGTTTGGTCACTAGTAAGTCTGGTGACGAGGACTGAGATCGGCTGGGACCTCGAGTGACACCTTGCATTGTGTCTTGCATTGATGGAATAGCATTGGCATGATGCATTGGTGCTGCTGCTGCTGCTGTAGATGCCCCTGTTGCTGCTGGTGTCAAAGATGGGGCCTCGAAGTTGGACTGGGGCTGGAAGCAGGCTGGAGCCGTGGTTGGTACACAGCTACTGCCACACAATGGCAGTTGCTGCTGCTGCTGCTGCTGCTGCTGCTGCTCTGTGACATCTCCACACCACAAGTGAGCCAAGATATCATCGCTGTCAGCATCCATGTCAAGCAGTGCTAGGAACGAACCATCCATACCCTGACTGCTGCCAGCAGCAGCAGCAGCAGCGGCGGCAGCAGCAGCAGCCGTGACATCAGTAGCAGCAGCAGGTTGAGGTAATTCAACACTGGGTGAATGCGACCCGATGAGCACACCACTGCTGCTGCTGCTGCTGCTCGCACCAGCAGCAGCAGCAACATCAGTCTGGCTGCTGCCACTGCTGCCTCTTCTGCTTGTGGGCTGAGGCAGGACAACGTCCACAAGAAGTCTGCCAGCGTCATCAACATAATCTGCAGCACACCACAGACACAATCGTATTGGTATCTGGCGCAACAGTTCATGCACTACTCCTTGTCCTGAGCTCTGCAGCAGGCCTCAGATCAAGCTGCAACTTTTGTGATATCATTGGGAGTGCTATGCATACATGTCATGTGCCGGTACCAACCTGTTACTAACACGCAGAATGTGAAGATAACATGATAAAATAACATTTGCAAGGCATGGCAACTTACCTTCCAGATCATGGTTCAGCTTCGCCTTCTTCCCTCGTATCTTGATCGCTGCTCTGTCAAACTGCCTGGCTGCATCATGTTCGCTGGTGAAGCTGCCCAGGTAGATGTACTTGCCGCCGCTGTTGATGGCGGCCTGCCAGCGCTTGTTCTTCTTGTTCCAACATACACCCCTGATGATAACATTAACAAATAACATGTTACTTTGTTACTTGCTATGTGCACTGCATGTTTGATGATCATGTAGAGTGTGGTTTGTAATCAGCCGTCGCCTGTTGATGAAGCAGTTTTTCGAGGTATGCTAGGTAAGATATGACATAAAGATATAACGATGATCCTGCAGTAATGTCCAGCATCAACAGCAAGAGCTTGCAAATGTTGTTAATGTTATGACTTGTTGTGCCAAAAGCGGATGTCATCCTGAACGTACCTGAACTTTGATGTAAGCATCTTCCCACTTGGGATTGCGTTCTGGTTTGCCTGAGCAGCACCAGCATTGTGGTTGCTGCTGTCACCAGTAGCAGACAGCTGCTGCCGCCGCTTCCTGCGCCGCTGCTGCTGCTGCTGCTGCTGCTGCTGCTGCTGCTGCTGCTGCTGGGCGCTGCCTTTGTCTCTCATAGGCATGTTGGAGTGTCTAGGGTGTTTGCTGCTGCCAGCGGCTGCTGCTGCTGCTGCTGCTGCTGCTGCTGCTGCCAGGGCTCCAGAGGAGCTGTGGGGGCAATCGGTGCTGCTACTGGTTGTGCTGCTGGTTGATCCAGATTTGCACATGTTGTCTGTGACGTCAAGGCTCCTGAGAAACGCCTGCTGCTGTTGCTGCTGCTGCAGCTGCTGTATATGTGCTGCTTCTGTGGTACCTTGTGAGGCAGTTGGAAGCTGAGGTGCACAATATCAAGCTCTGAATGAAACCCGGTTCAAGTTCTGATCAAGGACACAGTGTTGAACTTTGAATAGTCAGCTAAAGGCAGACTTGATGCAAGCCTGCTGAAGCCGCCTGATGTCGACACTGCTCCCAGACGTGCAGGTGACTCACGCTGAATCCCACGTTTGTGTCGTTCTGCGGCAGAATAAGACAGCAAATAGTGCAGTCGATGATTCAGAACGAAGATTACAGCATGTCACGAGCTTAATGAAATGCAGACGCGGCAAGACTTTCTGTATTTTCAAAGCGAGGCTATCTTGCCGCATCTGCGCATCGAGGAGCGACAAAACGCTCACAAAAAGGATCTACGACCTGACTATCTGGTAGTCAAAGTCATGTACGTAAAAGCAGTGATAACGTTGCACTCGAGACTTTCGTTTGCGCATTGCAACACGGATTGCGTAGCTCAGATAGAAATACGCCCTATGCGTACCAGAACAACCTAGATGCACGACAAATTCAAATAATCGGACGATCAGGTGCTATGTAGCCTTGATCCAGGGAATAATTCTCAGGAGTCGGCCAACAGTTGGCCCTAGACGGTTTGAAACATACGCAGACAGCGCACCAGCTAACACTCATTCCTTCGGGAGGATGGGACAGTCTCTGTATATACTCATAAGGTACACAACACTAGAGCCAATGTCACACCTGTAGTAGGTGTGACTCCAGCACGTGTTACAAATATCATAAGCCTCCAAGATACCCAAGCATCTTGATACCTCCATGCTGCACTCGACGCACATTGTGCTGGAAATGCAGCTGCACTCAATTCGCCAGCTGCATACGAGCGGTTGCCGGTTCTCTACCCGTTCGCGGCCCAAAGCATGGCGCGGAGGTTACGTTCATCTCGCAAACCTGCACGAACTTTGTTCACGTTGGACCCATATCACTGCATGTCTCTTGCTGTTATTTCAGAGGGATGGCAGAGAGAACACATTCCGGAACCTGCCAAAAAGCGCGCCAACCTGGCCAAAGCTTCAATGGTCCTCGCAAACTTTGAAAGACAAGCTGACAAGCACGTGCACAAACTTTGTCAGAGCACTCTCTTTGTCGCAAGATAGTTTGTATGCTCCAAAGGACGATTTGCAGCTGGTGCCACAATGCTAGCTGCAGGCAACAGCAGCATGCGGTGACATATGCCACTGTGGTGACACAAGCCCATACTGCCAACAACTGATATGGCCAACATAAAATTGTTCCGACTTCAGAAACAATGCCTTGAAGCAATCTGATTGGGTGCACCTCAAAAACAGTAAACAACAAAGAGAATGACGAGGTTTGTTGCACAAAGGCGTGTCACGCCAGACTAATGTTTATGACATGAGAGAGACAGATCACGAAGACATGAAACCCAATGTTCTCACCGCCTAGCAGCTGCACTATGTGCTGCTTGGTACAGCTGACAGCGCCGCAATCTGTTTCAAAGCATCTTGCAAGTTGCCAGAGGTTGTCAAACTACTGATGTTGAGACCTCCAACATCATCACCAGCAACGACTGCATCAGCTGCTGCCGCTGCTGCATCCGACAATCGCATACGCTTGGCAGCAGGCTGACCTAGCCCTGCTGCTGCGGAGGCAGGAACAGTTGTTAAACTGCTGCCGGCTGCTGGGTTAGATGCAGAGAGGCCACTCAAGATGTCCGACCAGTTGGCTGCTGCTGTTATGGATGCTGGCATGGATGCAGCACTGCCA
The DNA here is from genome assembly GCA_029853055.1 of Scenedesmus sp. KT-U. Classification (NCBI taxonomy): domain Eukaryota; kingdom Viridiplantae; phylum Chlorophyta; class Chlorophyceae; order Sphaeropleales; family Scenedesmaceae; genus Scenedesmus; species Scenedesmus sp. KT-U. The sequence goes on from JARWLF010006069.1 coordinate 7,291, forward strand.
GCACCAGCAGCAGCAGGATTAGTGACTGTTGGTTTGCCACCAATACCGGCAATGAATTCCTCAATGCTTAAGGAACCTAAGGAACCACCTATCATGTTGCTGTTTCGCACTGGCTGCTGCTGCTGCTGCTGTTGTGATGTTACCACAGTAGGTGCTTGCTGCCGCAGCAGCACTTGCTGCAGTGCTGCCATGTCCAGGTTTGCAAGCTTATCAAACATGGCGTCGCTAGCCTCTTGCTGCTGCTGTTGCAACTGCTGTTGCTGCTGCTGCAGGTCAGTCTGCTGGATGATCTGCTGCAGTCTGAACTGCAACTCAGCTTCGACTTCATCTTGTTGCTGCTGCTCTGACCTTGCAGGTTGCAAGCTAGTAGGCAGCCTGGGTAATGTCATGCCCAGATCAACACCCTGCTGTTGCGCTGCTTCAAATGCTAGTTGAGCCGCTCTGGCGATATCAAGGTTTGCAACATCACCAAAGCCTGCAGCTGCGCTAGAAGTCACGCCTGTGTTCAACCAGCTGCTACTGGAGCCGGTTGCCCCAGATTTCAAACCACCAAGGCCCAGAACAGTAACCAGAGGTTCAGCTACAGCACCAGCTGCAGCAGTTTGCTTACTGCTGTTCACGGTGTTGAGGCCGCTTGGCGCTGTTGTGAGCGCAGCCGCGCCTGTTAGACGTATCTGGCGATCCTCGTGCAGCATCTCCATCATCTTCTGCAAAAGCTGACGAGCATCTGACTCTCCATGACACTCTCCCAGCGAGTAGAACTTGTGGCCTGTCCAAAAGCCAGAGCCTCGCTGTCCGGCTTCTGTCTTGTAGACAACGCCGAACATGAATCCATCCAGACCCGGTACAAGGCTTTCCACCTGGCTGCCTTGCGGCAAGAGTCCGAGAATGGTTTCTGCGCTAAGTGCTGACAGAGGGTTTCCGGCTTGTAAGTTGCTGGCAAGTCCTGGTACACCTGCATCGCCGATATTGCCTTCCCCATCGTAGAAAAGACCATCAGCGCCGCTGCCAGTCTTGCCTGCTGTACTGCTGCGGGGGCCTTGACCCGGGCGGTCCTCTTTGCCGGGGATGCCGGTTGGGAGCACCAGGTCTTCCAACAGGTTGCCCTCGGCGTCAACATACTCTGCAACATCAACGTGAACAACAGGTCCGTGCGACGTACTTGAGCTTGGCCCGACAGGGTGCTGAGGAGTGATGATAGGCAGACAAGCAATGGCTGTCCTGTTGACTGACATACAGATGGGACAGATATGACCAGAGGCATGCGAACAGACAAGGGTTATATGAAATTCTCTGTGAGCTCCAAAGGGCTGACTATCAGACTACAGCACGGCAAGTGGCTGTTTAACTCAAATTCGAATAGGTTGTGACATACAGCCGTGACAAGTCGTTACCTGCATACGAGAAGTTCAGCTTTGCCTTCTTTCCTCGTATCTTAATCGCTGCTCTGTCAAACTGCCTGGCAGCATCATGCTCGCTGGTGAAGCTGCCCAGGTAGATGTACTTGCCGCCGCTGTTGATGGCGGCCTGCCAGCGCTTGTTCTTCTTGTTCCACCACTCTCTGCAACCTGCCTATGTGTAGTGGACATGCAAGAACTTACTGTTCCCTGCACAGGTTTGTAGCACTGACCATCAGCAGGCTTTAAAGCAGTGAACTCATGCCAGTTCAGCACCCACCTGTATCTAGAGCTAAGCTGCTTATTGCTGTTGGATGGGGTGCAAGTCTTGCCATCTGCATCGTCATCAGTAGCTGCTGCAGAGCTCTGCCCCAAGGTACCATACCCCAGAGCCAGCAAGCTGCCTGTTGGCTGAGTGAGTGCTGTCTGTGTGTTTGCTGTCATGTCATTGAGCAAGCCACTGAGCGCAGCAGTAGAATTGAAGTTGGTCATACCCAGGCCGCTGTTGAGCAGCAAGGCACTAAGAGTGTTATCTGTTATACCTGCGGATGTGACATTGTTGGAACTGCCGAGAGGTAACACTCCTGCAAGAGCTGCTGGTACTGCTGCTGTAGAGCCTAGGGGTAGGCTTGCGCTCACCAGCTGTGCGCTGGCAGAGCTAAGACTGAGTTCTGTATTGATGATCTGCGCCTTCGCTGCTGCGCGAGCTATGCCAGCTAGATCGTCTGCTGACAAACCTCCGAACGATGTCTGGCTAGCTGGTTGACTGTCTGCTGCTGGTTTGGGATCTGTAGCAGCTGCACCTGAGGTGCTGTCAGCCATTTGGTTGCTGCTGCAAGTGAGAGCTTTGCTGTTGCTGAATGCTGTGGTTATGATTGGCCTGTGAGAAACTGCACTGGACTTGCTGGTGTCTGCACAATCATAGCTGTGTAGCAGCTGCTGTTGTTTCTGCTGCTCAGATCTGCAAGCAACAGATGATCGTGATATCCTGGGGGAAGTGATAGCATGTTTAAGAAACATACGCTTGAAAACGTAGTTGAGAGTGATGGACTGATGCACAGCAGCTGATATGCTCGATGCAAGAGTGAGATACTTGGCGTCACACTTGTGGACCTTGTAGAGTGATTCTGTAGTTTGCTGTTGCTGCTCCGACAGCCCACGCAATGGTTTGCTTGCGCACCCACTCACTCGGATTGCCTTAACGCGGTGGTAGCTGGGCTTGTGCTGCGCTCAAACAGCGGGAGGAGCTCTAGTACTCCGCTTCTGCAAGTCACCTGCACCAACAGTCAAGCCGCGTGAGCTGCCAGCGGCGCTCATTTCATGGCTGAAATGAACAACGAAACAATGATTCTGACCATTTCACTCTCTAACTGTGTCAAAGATTGCAGGCCATCGCCGAACAACGGCTGCAGCAGCTTACGCGTCAAGGGAACTTGGGAAAAGTGCACAGAACAGCAAATCAATCATCCACAACTCAGATAACACAAAGTGATAACGCAGGCAGCTGCTGTCGCAATGAATGAACGCCCGGTCTTCGATGCATGCTTCGGCAAGGGCTGAAGCACGTTACTACTTGCTCTATATCGCTTACATCACTCACCAAACGTTTGTGTTGAGCTCTGCCGCGACCTCACACTCTCACAAATGTAATGAGTGATGTAGATGAGAATGTCTCATCACGAGCTGTATGTGCCAGCTGATGTGATCAATGATTACTTTACCCAATAGTCGTAGGCATGCTGTATAGCGTCCGGATGCTGAGTTGCGCTCAAAAGGTTTTCGCTGGGCCCTCGCTTAACACACATGAATGGACGCATCCTCGGTCTCGCGCAGCGTGAAAACCACATCATCCTCTCTCAAATATCTAAATGCCTATCTATTTCCGCATGTACTGCTCCTACCTGTCTAGACGGTGGTCCTGCCTGTTGCCCTACACGCCAGCTGTTCTCCAGCTGATCAACAGCATACGCCACGAAACACCTTGGTTCACAGCATCGCACACCAGTAACACGTTTTTAAAGTACCATCAACTGTTGATTGCAGGCATATGAGTGCACACCTGGTCTGCAGGCATTGATCATCTGCACCATTTTGGCAGGCTGCAGTCATTGCAAGCTTGACAAGGTGCTGGCAAACGGGGACAGTCTCAATACATACCTACAGTGTGACCGATCTAGTATTCGCGTGTGTTGCGCTTGGATCAGTGCACCTTTAGTGTACTGAGTTATTCAAAATTCAACATGTTGACCAGGTCAAATCCCAACTGAGTCCACAAGCCTGCATGGAATGACAGCAACACTCGACACAACTTCTCCTCTCTTACCACAGCATCGTAATCACGTGGGCTGCTAGCTTATGATCACTGCACAGCAGTTCAGTAATATCGCATATGATCACATCACAAGAAGGCACTGACACAGCGAAAGAACGACTGTCCACAGTACACTGAACTGTGGCACTCTTATCACTACACACAAAGCATAGCATGCAAAAATTGCCATCAACCAGTTCGTTTTGCCCTATGTCTGACAGATTAATCCTGCTGCTTCTTCAGCTGCTGACTTCTGCCTTATATTCAGTGTATGCGTATAATGGTACAACTTAACAGCAGCTGTAGCTGCAACACAACAGTCTTGCTGTCAACCTGGCATCAAAGGTAATCACTGAATGGTATCACGAAGACATCTGCACTTTGTTAGACAGCCTGAATGACATTATGCTCTGTGATCGTACAAATAGCCAACTTTGAACAGTCCTGAGAAGCTCACAAGCCTGAATTACAACCACACTGTCACTGCAGCAGCTGGCACGGCGCCACTTCATGGCCTCTCAACACCGGCAGCTTCACCCCTGCCACTTGTCATACCCTCTGATGCTGTTACTGCATCAGCAGGTGCAGCAGTGGCCTCAGCAGCACCTGCCTGCCTACCTCCCTGACGCTCTGCAGCAGCACTTGCTAGACGGCCAAGCACACCACTCAAACCTCCATTCTGTCCTGCATTCTGCCCTGCAGCTGCATTCTGTCCTGCAGCCTGGGGTCTGCCTAAACCGCCCTGCACTTGGCCCAGCAAGCTGCCCAGAACCCCAGAACCCAAGCCATTAGGTCTCTGGCCGACACCAGCCGCCGGCTGAGCCCCAGCAGTACCGTTGGGTGCCTTGGCCTGCTCTCCCAGCCACTGCTGTGTTGCACTCGCCTTGCAGTCATTCAATATCAAAATAACGTCATCTTCCTTCACTGTAACGTCCTTGTTGGTGCCCTTGGGCAACATGCTGTTCTGGATCACATCCAAGCACAGCTCGGCTGCTGAGTATGGCCTCAGACGCAGGAAAGCATCCCTGAACCAGCGCTGATCATCCTTAAGGTTCTTGGGCATGGTGTTGGCCTTCTCGCCGCACTTCTTGACTCGTACTGGTGCACCTTTTGTGGCGTTCACTGCCACCATGCAGAAGGTGTTCACCGGCTCGATGCCGGTGTTTGCAAGGTAGCCGGTTGTTACGCCGTAAGTCCA
>JARWLF010006071.1:0-11635 GCA_029853055.1 Scenedesmus sp. KT-U
GAGACACCCGTGCCGCACACTATGGTTGCTTGCAGCAGGTGGCCTGGCCACAGGAAACAACCTTCAGGACCTCTGCATGCTACGTCCACCTTATGCAGTAAACCGCGTCGGCTGTTCAGACATCCACCTTTCATCTTCAGGACTATGTGTTGCAACCAATCCATTGCATCATCTCTGCAGCACACATAACTTACAGCGTCCATCGTGTCAAGCTGTCCCATAAGTACTAGTGAGGCCCTGCTGCAAGCTATCACCAGCTGCAGCATCAGCACTACTATTGCTACCGTCTATCGTTCTGAATGTGTGCTGCTGGATGTCCTACTCACAACTTCATGCCAGGACTTCAGTGATGGTTGGCCTGCTGCCTCATGTACTCCTGTGGCTGCAGGCACACCAGGATCGACACACAACCTGATTGAAGGTTCCGTGCTGACAGCAGACACCCCGACTGCCATGTTCTGCAGCGATGCAGACGTCGCAATGTTGTCCCTGCAAAAATCCTGCCACTGCTCCTGCCAATCCTGCACTTTGGCCAAGCTGAAGTCTGTTCCATGGCCATACACTGCCTGCGACAGTGACCGTGTGCCGCCGTGTTGCCGTTTGCACTCGTCCACTTGCCGTTGAGCTGTGTGCGTACTGACTATGGCGTCCGGTTGCAGGTGTTCTAGACCCACTGCTGAAGTCTGAGGCTGCTGCCGCTGCTCATCGCTACTGCAGTTACTTGATTTGGTGTATTTACTGCTGCCCTCACTAGTAGTGCACCCACTGCTGCTGCTGCAGGGAACTGATGCAGCTGCGCAGGAGCTTGCAAGAGTGGTACGACTGTAGTCAAACACTCCTGCCTTAGACACTGCCGGGTTGCCTTGATGCCGTTGTTTCTGTTGCTGCATCAAGGGATTCTCCTGATGCTTGTGGCATCTCGGAGGCATGGAATTGCTGCGCTGTATACTGCTGTTGCTGCGTACTAGTAGGCTGCTGACTCTACCCCGCATGTTGTCCATAGTATCACCAACCCTGTCTGTCATGCTGCCAACCTTGTGCGCCATGTCCCCCATCCTCTCCTTCACACCATCTACTTTCTGCCTGACCTTGCCTTGGAATGCTTTTGGGAGCATGTTGTTGCCTGGTTCGCCCTGCAAGCCAGGAAGAGCAGTAAGTAGGCTGGCATCCATCGCTGCATTTGGACTTCATTCATACATCGGGGCAACGGCTGCTGCAGTAGTAGGGCTAAGCTTGCATCAGAAGCTGCTGAGCAGATGATGTGACAAGTGTGAAGATCCCTAATGCAGTAGCACTGGTCAAGGCTTCGTGTCCACCCTGCTCACCATGCTAACCTCAAACCTGTAGCACATGTACTATCAGCCAACACCTACCTGCTGCCCATGAGCCTCAAAACTTGACACCTTCTGCTGACCTAGCACCCCAAGAGTCTTGGACTCTATCCGTTGCATCAGCAGCTTGGCAGGAGAGCTGCTATGGCTGCGGCCTGTTGCCAAAGCTGTCAGCATGGTGTCTGTGACAGATCGCTGCTGTGCACTCTGTGGTATGACAGCAGTATGCTTTGAGATCTGTTGCTGTCCTGACACTCCCTGCAAGCCCAGTGGGTTGTAAGGGGTTGCCAAAGCAGCATCCCCACTGAACTGATGTCTTGCTGCATCAGCATGCATAGTTACAGGACTGGAGTGCAGACTACTGTTGAAGCTGAAGTCTGAATTGTCAGGCAAAGATTCCGTAGCAGCAGCTGTGCAGCCCTGCTCAGGGTCACTAGTATAGCCCAGCACCTGGAAGCTCTGCTGCAAGTTGCCCTGCGCCGTAGTTTGCTGACAAGTAAGCTGCCACTGCACTGCAGAACCTTCCTCAGAACTGAGCTGACCGGCAGCAAGAGTGCTAGACTGCTCATGAAGCCCAGCTGCAGGGTCCGCTGAGTACCTATCATCGGCTGCTGTGTCTGTGTACCGCATGGCATGCAGTTGTGGTTGACCCCTGTAACTCTGCCGCAATCTAGAGCCTTGCACGCTTTTGCGCATGTCAGCATCATCTGCACTGTGGGCACGAAGCTCAAAAACTTCCTGCACCACATCAACAGCAGCAACGGCAGTACTCCCCGGTCAGTGGCACAGTTACTTGCTAAGTCATGCAGGGTACTGCAATGGCAGCACATAGCACACTGTGTCACAACCGTAAACAGGGACAAGAATCAACTCTTGACGCCAGAAATGCCAGAAACAACAGATATGCATCAGCTTGCACGTGCAGCCCACCAGCATCGATGGCTGTCTCTTCAATAGTAGCTTACCAAGAGCAAGTCAAGAGCTCACCTGCAACACTCTGTCTTGAGCGCTACCCTTTTTCTTCTTCCTCCTTTGCATCTTGCCGAGCAGCTTCCCCACAAAGCTCTTATCTCTACCTTCATCAAGCACTCCTCCTTCTCTACGATCACCTGTCTCCAACTCATCAGTATCACTGCTAGTGCTGGCATACCTGTGTGCTCCAGACTGGCTATCAGTGGTGTTGTCAAGACACTGAGAGTTGCCCTCAAGGGAGCAAGAGACTGATCTCTGGGATGCTGAGTCACATGGTTGTGGCTGCTGCAGCAGCCAGTGTGAAGAACCTGAGGACTGTGATCCGTCAACAACTGCATGCAGTGGCCTGGGAAAATCCTGCAAGGCCATGCTGGAATGGACTGCTGGCTGGTTGCCGGTGCCGTCGTTACCTGTCCGTTGCACATCGCCCTGCTTGTGTTGCTGAGCATGACACTGCTTGCCCTCAGTGCCGAAGCTGCCAGAAAATGAGGAACTTGCTGCTGCCTGGCACTGACAGCTGCTGACATCAAAAGACTTCAGAGCCAATGAGCCTTCCCTCTCCAAGGGCATCCGTGGAGCCAAAGGCCCAATCAAGGAGCTCATAGGCTCTACTTTGCGTGGCACACTGGTTGCAAACGCCATTGAGCCGGACACCGGAGCCTGTTCCAGTGTATCAGAAGCCAGGGATGCTGTGCTGGCCCACTGATGCTGCATCAGCTGCTGCTTACGTTGTCTGAGTCCTGGTACTGGGCTCTGTGACGTAACGGGGCTGCAGGCTGTCTTTGGGCTAGGCATGTCAGCAGTATCCTGTGCACCAGCAACCGATGCCGAGCCAGTGGTTTCAATAGCATTGAGGTCAATCCTGCAGTTGGGGGATGCAACCAAAGGACCTGCAGTGCCAACAGCTGTTCCTGTCCTAGGACCTTGCTGGGTTGGTGCTGCAGGCACGGCTGTGCCAGGAGAAGGAGCTGCCTCATCACTCGAGTCGCTACTATTGGTATCATCCTCACCGGGTTCCCGCATAGCCGCAGCTGCTGCAGCTGCCATACGCTGTTGCAGCTTGCTAGCAGTCAGGCCCGTTGCAGTAAACCTGCTGCCGCCAGAGGCACTGCTTCGCCTATATCCAATCCCAGCAGTCAACGGTCCCACGTTCTGTTGGTGCTGACCCCTCTGTTGCTGCTGGCTTGATCTGATTGCTGTGTCGCTGTACCCGCTTGACTGAGCACTTGTAGAGCCTGTGAACCAAGGCATGGATACATCAGCTGCTGCAGGAAAGACCATGCTGCTGCCCAATGATCGCAGCAGCCGGCCCCCCAGCCAGCGACTAACCCTGTTGGAAAGCACTGGGTAATGCAGAGTGCGACCAGCAATGACAGGCTTGACACGCAGCTCAACCTGCAGCGGCAAAGGTGCACCAGGGGAGAGTGAGCAAGACACTGCATGGCCATACATGGTACAAGCAGCCCATGGAAAGTGTACCCAGCTACACCCTGCTGCGAAAGCCACAATCATGCTATACCGTATCACACAGCTGGCGGTGCGCATGCAACGGATGTGTTCAGGCTGTTTAATACCTTGGGTGGCGTCGAGAAAGAGAGCCATAGTTTACTGCTTGGAGGTGGAGGTATCCACATCACCAGGGTGCCCTCGAGCTTTGTCACCTCAACAACCAGCTGCAGCGCCCAGCAACAGCAGTACAGGTGGCACAATGTCACAGGAGCTATTGATAAAATCAAACATATGCTGGCTGCAGGGTAGAGTCAACACACGCATGCACAAGACGCCTATGCAATATATGTGTTGACAGACGGTGTACACAGAGTTTCAGGCAACAAGCTTGGCTGCCCAGTTGATTGTGGAATTGAGCTGAGGCAGTATGAACAAAGCTGCTGTGTTGCACTAGCGCTTAAACTTCTGTCTGTTGCCTCCACCACCCACCTGGATCGGAATGTGCATCAACCTGGCAGGAACATTGCCAATAGCTTTCATGAGTGCCTGTTCTGTTGCCTTGCGCAAGTGCAGCATGTTCAACAACTTCCTGCCGGCTTTACTGGGGCTGTTCATACTATTCAGCCTGCCGCTGCTGCCACCTGGGAGCGCCTGCAGGGCAATGAGGCAACAGATGCAAATTGCAGCAGAGCTGCCTCCAACTATCCTACTAGGTATGGGTGGACACATCTGCTACTCAGGTCCTACATGGTTGCTGGTCCCACAGCCCTGCTGTAACATGTACAGCAGTCACACCTTATACAGCACCAAGGGCAGAAGACACTCTCCCTACACTCACCGGCTGAGCACCCCCACCACTTTGCTCACACCTTAATGTGCTGGCTACTGCTGCATGCATTGCATTATCAGTCTCATCTTCAGCATCCTCATGGACACTACTGTCGTTGGCCCCCATCCTGCCATGGACTCCTCTGCCAGGTGCTGGTGAATGAGCCGGGCCAGCCTGTTGTTGCATAGCAGGGCTACTGCCCTGATCACAAGCCGAGTGTGCTGCTGCCAGCAGTTGCTGCTCTTTGGCGTCAGGCACAGAGTAGGAACCGGCTGGATGGGTTGCGCTGGTGATGAGGAACACGCTGTCCAGCAGCAGGTTGGCTGACGAAACTGCTGCTGTGTCCCAGAGTTTTGGCTGCTGGGCTGCTGCTTTTGGGTGGTGCTGAAGGGCGCCTGGGGCTGCTATGTCGGCTGTGATGGCTGCTGTTATCATTACACTGATTCATATTCATCGCATAGTTATGTAGGTCCACAGACGTCTCTATGTATAAGGTCATTGCGCCCTGTACATAACAATGGATGGTGCAGTGGCAGATGTAGTCACCAGGTGCTGTGCATGTAAGGTCCCACATGTGCCTACGGCACTGCCGATGTGCACGTATGAATGGGGGATCATCATGACGCACCAAGGCATGTCAACGGTTCAACATGTAAGCCTGTAAACCAGCAAACTTAAGTCACCTACCTCGTATGCAATATCAGTTTGCACCATAGGAGCTGCTGCAGCGCCAGTACCAGGACAGCTGGCTGCCTTGAACCCTGTGATGATGGGCACACAACAGCCGAGGTCCAGATCTACAAGCTTGGCCCTGCAGGCATGCAGAGGCGGCAACAAGAACAGCTCCAATAGTGCCTTGTACAAGCTGTGCAGGGGTCGCATTGTTTCAATTGTATGCCTTGCGCACGTCAGGCAGCATATGTCACGATTTTGTGAGTGATGGTTGGTACTGTCTGCTGCATGTTGCAGTACATGCAGGGCTGTGACTGCAGTAGACCTCAGCAGCCAAGTAACAAACAACACACCAACCTGTCAAGGTAAGCTGGTCGCCTGATATCATCCAGCCACTTCTGCAACATTCCACCCAGCCTGCCCTCTGCTGTGTTGCTGTTCAGCAGCTCAAAGGCAATGCGGGCCATCAACACATTGACACCAAAAAGGTTGCAGGAAGCATCTGCAGGACAGTTTTGTTGGCCAGGTGGCAGCTGCTCATCCAGTTGTGGAGTGGATGCTACAGGGGTGTTAGTCTCCTGCTCCTGGCTGCTGTGTGCAGCTTCCTCCTGCTGAGGTGGTCTTGCACTGGGGGAATCAGCACTGTTACCACTATGCTGCTGCTCAACTATGCCATGATGCTGGTTCACTGCTTCTTGATGCTGCTGAGTACGCTCATTGCTGCTATCCTGCAGTGAAGTTTGTGCCTGCTTGTGCTGCCTGCAGAGGAGTGCAGAAGCAAGCGGCACACAGACACTCACGGCAATGCATGCAGGTGATCCATGGCATGTCCAGCATTGATGACATTCAGCCAAACACATGCAAAGCCACCTGCTCTGTTGAGCAAGAATAGCTTGTGGTAGTTGTCCCTTGGTACCCATATTGCACCTGTGCTCTATGGGTGTAAGTTCAGCTACTTACCCAACAACAGTAGATGCCTTGGAGAGTCCCAGGCCTTTGAAGGAATGCTGCGAAGTTCTGAGGCGCCTGTAGGAGCGAGAGTGTCCATCACTGCTGTAAGCAGCTCCACTGCGTGAGGAACGGAGCAGCTGGCGACGGAACATGCGCGATGTACCTGTATCTGTGCTGCTACTCAACTTCCTGGATATTGCCCCTCTGATCTGCCTACAAAAAGCCTCATATACATTGCAGGTCTGCTGCAGCTGCTTGACCCGTGCAGCAGTGTTCCACTGCAAGGCAAGAAGCCATTGCTCCTTTGCAGCTGCATGCTCTGCAAAGATGTAAAAGCACTGCTGTCCGTAGGGCCCCAGGGGTTGAGTGCTGTGGCTGATGAGCAGTGGTGCCTTCTTCCACCAAACACTCTTCCCGGGAGGGATACACTCCGTTACAACACTTACAACACAACCGTCAAGTGAAACTCGCACCTGAGGGTACAGGACAGAAGCATACAGGTGGGAAACATACAGGTTGCAAGCTATGACCTTGCATGAGCCATGATCCTAGCAGAGATGGGAGAGAACATTGTTGTGCCGTGCATGTGCTGTTCCATCTGCATGTTGACGTGCCATAGCAAACTCAAGACTGTCAGACTCCATATGGCACACCTTCCATGCACCAGCAGACTGTGCAGCTGCAGCATTTGCTACCAGTTCCAAGCAGCCATGCCTGCAGGAAGCTTGCCAGCATGTAGCTACTGCGGCAGGACCAGAAATAGGTGGTGGGAACTCATGCAGGACGTCGGTATCACACCATGCACTGCCGGGTACAGTCCATAGCTGGCCACTGTATCTGCCTTTTCTGCACAAGTGAGGCCCCAGAGTGCTAAAGCTATCTGCGCTCTGCCTTGTATGCCCCTTGCTGCAGATGGAGTCTGCTGTTGCAGGCGTTCCAGGTGCATGCAAAGCTGCTGATGCTGCAACAGGCTGCGCTGATCGTTGGCAATATGGTGCTGTGACAGAATAAAGCACTGCCACCTACACACGAAAGGCAGTGCAGCATGTAGGTTACTATCACACTATGTTCCCTCTACATCTGCAACAGCGACTGCCATCCAAGCAAGGAGAGTGATCAGGCGCTTTGCTGGGCTCCAGCTTCAGGCGATTGACGTACCAGCAGTATGACTACTGCAGCAGCTCCACCTGCTGCACTGACCAACACCAAAATGAGGACTCCAGAGATTGTTGAAGGGGCCAGCACTGCTGGCAACTGCAGTGTAATCCATACTCCAGCAGCAACACTGCAATTAGTGCAGCAAGCAAGGGCAGGTGTGTGAACAACGGAGTTAACACTACTGCCTGGTCAGACAAGGTGCTGCATGCACCAACAGCTTCTTGAGGTATTATTCATTCTTGCCTGCGGCTGCGTGTTTACTGTACTGCCAGGGTGGCTACTCTACAGTGTGAGAATTACTGCTGCCTTGAGGATTACACCTGCGCCAACTATTGCAAACATTGATACCAGCATGCTGTCCTTGAAGCCTACCACACAAGGCAGGCAGCCCAGTAGTCGTATATTTCAGATAAAGGAACAGCTTCCCCTGCATGCCAAGGTTACACGTAGTCTGTTGCCGCAGCCTGTGTCTGAAGCAGCTCAAGTCCACCAACTGTACCTGCACGATATCGTTCCATCATCCATCAGTAACCATGGTTTGAACTACACTGTGCAAGCAGAGGTCAGTGCGGTCAGCTCGACAAAAAACATCTCAAACAAGGAAGCAGTTACACGCCCTGTGGTGACATCAATGCTGGTGCTAATAACGAGACAGTTCTTGAACCGACATGGTTAAGCAATTGGTACCTGTTGTGCATTGCAACTTCAGTAAGACCCGACTGCACAGATACTCCACAGTGCCACCTGTACCTTGCTCGACATGACCCTGGAAGGCATGGCGGTCAAGCAGTGTCTGTGCTGCAACACAACTACTGATGATGCATACCTTGTGATCAAACACAGTTCGCCAACGTGTGATCGTTCCATTGCCAATGAGAACCTCACTCCATTCAACGTCGAGTTGCAGACACACCTTGCTGCAGACGTATCAGGGAGGTCACCAATCAAGATCTAAACTGCATGTAAGAAGGTCAGAGGCAAAGGACCGCAGCAGCTCTGTTGGCAGTGAACAGGAGACGGAAGTTGGTGGAGATGCAAGACCTTATCGCAAGAAGGAGCTAGGTATGCTACTATTGTCGTTGTTGAACACATATGAGTGAGATTATTGGTTGTTACATACAATGAATAACACAACTCATGCCCCTTGACTCTCGGAAAGCACAAGTACTGGTACCCATGTTTCTGGTGGTAGGTTACCCAGATGCTGTCACCCGCTCGGTGATGCCGCAGGCTCTGCCCTGGAATACATAGATTCGACAAGGGTATTCATGTCAGTGACTTCACTCAGATTCCATGCTCAAGTGGTCCTCTGTACAGGAAGAACAATTCGCATGGTCGCTGGCAGTGCCAGCCCGGCACTGACAAATGACATAAGCTGTCACATGACACCATATCTCTGCACTTGCACACATCCAGGTGCTGGACTGAAAGCTGCCTGGTATGGAGCCGAGATCATGGGCGATATTATGGCCAAAGGCCAGGCGAAAGCAGCAGAGACACTTACAAAGGACCGCACTGATGCAGCCTGTAGCGCAGCTTCAGCAGGAGGGGTCAAACCAATGGCTGCAGTCCTGGAGAGCATCAGAGCAGACTATGCTGAGGTGGATCATTCAAGCACCCTGTGCAGTCGGTTGTTCTGTCACTTGTGCAAAAATCACGCATCTTGTACCAGGTTGCACTTCGCTCCATGCATGCTTCACTTGTCTTGCAACCCGGTGACTAGGTAAAGCATCCCTGTTTTGTGCGCTCAATGCCTTCTGTGTGTGGGCATTGCTGCGTTTTTACAGGACTATTTCATCAGTGGTAAAGGAGAGATGGCAGATTATGACCCTGAATGCCTGTTTGCTGACCCGTTTGTCAGTTTCAGAGGTGTAGAGAGGTTCAAGAAGAATGTTTCAAATCTAGGCGCACTTATGTGAGCATCCACGACTGCATAGCTCAATTGCTTGTCCGGTAGCTCAGCCATAAGCACAGCAGCCTCAGGGCAGTCATCTCCCAAGCAGTCATCTCATGCAGCTGCACTGGCCTGTCCGGCACAGCAGCAAGGTGGTCTCTTGCTTTGTTGTAATGCTCACCTAGCAGGCTCATCCACTGTCAAACAGCCACCGTCTAATTTGAGCACAACGTGAACCAGTCTGCATGCCGTTGACTCTTGCTTCCCAGCAAGCAGTCCAGCAGCAACTAGACGCACAGTTTGAGCACCAAACTCTTCCTGTTGCAGATCAAATGTCGATCTGGAGATCACCCAATGGGATGTACAAGAGTCAACGCTGGAAGCTCACTGGCGGTTCAGTGCAGTACTGGAGCTGCCTTGGAGGCCTAGATTAGCAGCAGCAGGTGAGCATGTCCAAAACAGTGGAACAAGGTGCCAACCTCTACAGAACTCTGCCTCTCACACCCTGCCATTGACATGATGTACCAGGTCACCACCTGACAGCGGTTTGCGACAAGCTGCAGCTGTTGCTTGTACACAGGTCTTGTGTGCTCATGCTGTACTTCCAACACCTATCATGTTTGTCCACCTTCAGGGTCCACTACTCATGTTATAGACCCCAGCAGAGGTCTGGTGGTAGAACACATAGAGAGATGGAAGTCAGAACCAGGAGAGGTGGGTCAGCAGTAGGCTTTCACACTGAGATGCCCTGTCCTGATTGACAGATGTAACAGCATTCTTTCATGAGTGTTACATCAATGTTATACCCGTCATACTGAACTAGTTGTATGGCTGGGTTGCAGGTTGTCAAGCGGCTACTTCGGCCAGCTGCCAAGGTACCCTCCAACAACTGGGAGAGTTTCATGGCCAACCTGAGTGATGGTGATGCCAAGGGCTGCTGGTATGTGGTGTCCAAGAATGTTGCCCTGTACACAGCACCGGTGGTGGTATTGGCAGTAGCAGTACATTGGAGTACAGGTGGGCGACACCGCTTGAAGACAGACACCTGCACTTGTAGCTGTGTGCTTGATGGTGACTGATTGCATGGCGTTCAGCGTGCTGAAGTGTGACAAGTGATGCTGGTTGTGCTCTTGAGACTGCCTCTCTCGCACTCATAATGCAGCATATGCCAGTTTCTAGTGTCATGCGTGTGCAATTCCCTCACCGGCAGCTGCGTGAACAGTTGGTGTGAAAGTAACTGCCTGAATCGAGTCTATGGCTGTATGGACAGCGAGTAAAAGATCACTTAGCTGAGGCGCAACAGTCACCATCATATCTTGTCTATTGCTGCTCCAGGTCATAGCTTGCCAGCATTGCTGGGTGGCAGTGTGCTGGAGGTGCTTGCTGGCAGCCTGTTTGCTGCTGGTGTGGCTACCGAGGCGTACAAGTATGTTGAGGGCACTGGGCAGGTCTGAATCATCATTGCGGCAATGTTGCAGCAGCTAGTCACTGTTGATTGTGGAACGAGCATCTGAAGATTGTGTACTGTACTGCATCATCGTACATTGACGTGCGTGCGTCATAGCCACCTTTAAGAGTGATTGTACCTGTTCGCGTTAATTCTACTGGTGAAAGCAACATGGGCAGCAGTGAGCAAGCTGTGGTCGTGTCAAGAGTCATGACTGATGAGGACAAAGGAAGGTTTGAGTGTGTACAGTATAACCCTCAATATGTTGTCAAGGGTGTGATGTAGATGATTCACAGTTTTGAACAGATGTGTATATCTGTCGTCTGTTATGCTGTGTTCGCTTTGTTGCATGTCAGAAGATATCTTCCACATTGTATAGGGTGGTACTTATTCCATCCTTTCAAATCAAGCAGGACCCTGACTTTTCTCGCTTATTGGATCATGGCCTAGACTACTGCAGCATGTGGTCCGTCCACATGCTCAGTGATGATCAGCAATGTGGACATGTGGTCAGTGTCACCAGCACCATGTAGATCACCTGATTGTTGCAAGCGCAATTCATTCGCTTCAATGCTAGACATCAGCGTGTCAGATCGATTTGCTTTTCTTCTCAGCGGCCTGTAGCTCGTTAGAGCTGCTCAGCAGATTTGAACACACCAACCTGGCAGCCCACAAGTATGAGACACAATCATGTCTTCTACAGCCATTGCCGGGCACTTGCATTGTGTAACCCTTATCACACATGTTTTTCTCTCCTCAGCTCAACAACTAGTCGGGAACAGGGTGTGCACCAAATAAAGAGAAGAATCTGATTGCACTGCTGAGTGACTGCTCCTATCATTGCAGCACGACCCACCCAGCATAGACTTCAATGTCTTCAGCTCGCGACTTGGTGACTGCGATGAGTCAGCAAACACGCATTCTTGCACGCA
>JARWLF010006100.1:0-10876 GCA_029853055.1 Scenedesmus sp. KT-U
TGTTGTACTAGTATATGTTGGCTTTCCTACTGTGTCATGGAGTAGGGATGAGTAGCCGCAATGACATGTTGGTTGAGCTGGAGTCTTTGAAGTCTGTTGAGCTGGAGTCTTTTAAGTCTGTTGGTCCCATGTCTCTCTCAGGTCTTAGCTGCTTTGGTGCTGGCAACGACACATGTCCTGCATGTTCAGCCCTGGTTCACACTGTGCAGTCCTCTGGTATGTTGGCTATCGGTGTGAAGAAGCGTTGGTGTGCAAGTATATAACATGATTTATGGTGCCGAGATGTGGGTCGTACATGCCTTTTTCGACCTCTGACCTTTTAAAAAGTGAGCCGGTCGTGGTGTGGTGGTATGAATGACACTGGTGGTAGTTGTGCCAGCAGTCAGCAGTTTTGCATCTGTAGCTGGCGATCTGTGGCTGGATGTTATGATTGATATTGTGAGCCAGCATGCTGGTTTGAAGTTGTGGGCACCTTGTGGTGTACAATATGAGTATGACCACACAGCCCATTTTGTGCTCAGCTGGCTGTGTTGCAGGTTGTTTACATCCTGTGTTGCTGGTTGCTGGGGATTTTGATATGTTGAGAGCTAGTGTGGTGATGTAGTGTGGTGTATGCTGAGTTCAATGTGATGTCAAGTCCATGGTTAAGGTGCGTTGTGTTTGAAAGCTTCATTGGCCTGCTAGGCAACTTGCAGCAGGGTCACGATGTACAAAAGAGTTGAAGGCTCGTGGCGACTTCAGGTCTGGGGTATGTAACATGTGCTTGCCAGTGTCCAAGTAGCAATATCCGGTTTGGAAGGATCAGGCGATGTTGGCAATAGGCAGACTCCACGAGCCAGTGGCAAGGAGGGACATAATGGTGTCACACATATGTATGATGCATCAGCTACATGATGTGGCATATTGCATATATCCACCTTGCGGGGTCCATTTGATGCAAACGTAACAGCACACTGCAACAGCATGACTGGGTGACACCATTGCATGTGAGTTGTCTGCTCGAGGCGGCCACTATGGCAGCAATTCAATTAACAGTGGTGGCCCCTCTGACAGCAACCCTCTCACTAAAGCAGTGACCAGGCAATGATTCGTCACCATCTGTCAGCACTATCTGCCCGCAAGTCTTCTGGTATGCAGTGCAAGCCTACCCACGGCCGCAAGGCAGTCTGCTGGACATTGTGGCCTTGCTGTTGTAGGCTGCCACCACTGTCAACAGCAACAGCAGCAGGCTCATCACTACGCCCCCCTATCGCCATTAGCTGCTGCCTGCTGTATCTGTACCTCTCATCATATTCTGACAACCGCCTGTACACTGTCTCCGACCCAGCTGAGGCACTGCTCCTTGCAGCCCCAGAAGCACTTTTGGTTCTGCTAGAACCAACAGTCTGTGGTGACATCCCTACTTGAGCTGCAGCTGCCTGATGCTGACTGTAGGATCTGGCAGTGACTTCACCTGAGTACAGATCAGCTGATTCACTCCCACTACTGATGTCCTGCTGCAGCCAGGACTGCTGCTGCAACAATGCTGATGCACCGCGCAGCCCAACTAATTGTGCTGTAGACGTTGAAGCTTCACAAGCTGGAACCTCACCGGCTGCTGGTGCTGCCAACGCCTTTGTATGCAGCAGCCTGCCGTCCCTTGTCACTAATACAAGTTGATCCATTTGTTGTGATACTGGCAGCTCACTGAGAGCTTCATCTGGAAGCAGCCAGGGGTCTGTGTTGTTCACATGTAGCTGCTGTAAGTGATGCAGGGAGCCGAGAAACCTGAGATCACGGTCCTGAATCTGGCAACCCTGTAGATGTGCATGAATTAACAATGCAGTATCTTGAACAATGAAAAGTACGCATAGATGAAGATGTGAAGCCAAGACGAATGCAGATACTTGGAAAGGCTTTGGCTTGTATCTTGTTGCTGAGAGTCGGGCGCAGCATGAGTTGTTCAGAAAGATTATAGTGAGTGATTGCAGCCACAGTGTAGATAAGCTCTCAACTATTGCCAGCATACGACTGACATCAGCAATACTATTGACTGTTCAAGGTTGGATGAGCACAAGTCAAGCAGAGAATGCTTGCTAGCGCACCTGAAGTGTAAGATGTTGCAAGCTGGTGATGGTAGCAAGTGCTGCCAGCCCCTTCCTACTGAATTTACTGCTGCTGCTGCTACTGCTGCCAACAGACAGCACCCTCAATGCAGCATCAGGATGCTGCTGCATCGGATCGTCCACTGCTGCTGCTGCTGCTGCATTGCCACTACAAGTGACCCCTGTGCTCTCTGATGGCCTACGTCCTGCAGGCCCGATGTTTGAGATGTTGAATGACTTTGCCAGCTGCACACATCCAGCATCAGATACACCACCACCAAGCAGGTCAAGCACCTGCAACGACTGCCACAGTCTGTTACTGCTGCCAACATGCTGCTCATGAGCACCATCTGATGCGCCAATAGCAGCAGCAGTGTTGGATCCTGTGCTGTATGCTTCCCAAGTTACAGCAGTATCAGCCAGTACAAGCTCCCGCAGTAACGGCAGCTGCCCCAAAACTCCCAAACACTCATCCTTGACACCTGTCACTTTCAGATTCAGACGCCTCAGCCCTGTTAGTGCAGGTAACGTTATTTCCAGTCCTGCTGTTGTTACACCAGGGTTCTGGCTGAGGTCTAGATTCTGTAATGCTGAACAAGGGGTCAGTGCAGGACAGTAGTCGTCTACAAGACCAGTGCCTGAGAAGCTCAGGGAGTGCAGGGCTGTGGCTGATTGTAGTGCGAGCAGCAAGGGCAGTAGATCGCAGCCGCTGAAGCCAGTGAAGTCCAACAGGCAGAGCGAACTACTGCTGGACCTGTAAGCAAACCCACAAACAATACACAGAGTTATGAGGCAGCCCGAATAAGATACTACAGTACATGCAGCACATGGGATAGGCCCGCTTGAGAAGTTGCCTCCTGTTGTTCTGTCAAATACAGTTCTCCTGCAACTTGGGCACTGCAAATCGCACAGGTGCTGCTACTCCAGCAGAGTCAGATGGTGGTACATGGCTGTGTCAGCACATGTCAGATGCAATCAGAAAGAGTTACACCAGACCAGCACCTGAGTATGGCCTCCAACACATCACCATATGCCGCAGGTGCGTGTGCGTGCATCACTCTGAACTCATGTAGCTTCATATCACCAGCAGCAGCCATTAGACCATCAGCTTCATGCCAGCTACCATCCAACTGACAATGTGACAGATCCAGACTTGTTATAACGTTAGTCAACGGTATAACACTCCTTATCTGACTCCAGGCGATGCTCAGCTGCTGTAAGGCTGGTAGCTGATCCAAATAAGGCACCGAAGCATCTGTGATGCTGGATCCCCAGAGGTCTAGGCACTGCAGGAGTTTGAAATGTGTCAGATGACGTGTTATATCGTCATCTGAGGTGTCACAGCCGCCGAGGTTGAGGTGTGTGAGAGAGGTAAGCTGTGTGAGGTGCACCAGGATGGGTGGACGAATGCCGGTGCCTGCAGACATGCAGCAGCATAGTTTCCACATACTCAAACATGTTGCTCCAGAGTCCAGTACTAACCTGCCAGGATCAAAACATGGTCATGACCAAGTAGTTTTTGACCTACTCCAACCTGTCTGCACATGTTGCAAGCTTCTGAAAAGCAGTGACTTGCTAAAAGCAACCATCACCTGTCAAGTTCAAGCTCTGTAATGCTGTCAAACTACCAATGACTTGTGCACATGCTCTGTTAGTAAAGTTGCTGCAGCCTGAGAGGTCCAGAGCTGTTAGGCTGGCACTGAGTCTGTTGAGGGGAAGCAGCTGCTTGTCTTTGAGGCGAGTAGCATGCTGAAGGGACAACTGCTGTAAGTGACTGCGATCAAGAAAGCAAGAGAACGGAAGATGCATGTAATCAAGTAGGGATGCTGGTGATTGTGGTCTGCTGTCGATTGCTGAGCAAGCACAGGACAAGCTTGTACCGAGCGTAATTAAACCAAAGAGGTGTCGTTTGCAGTAGCCGTGCATCTTTATAGAGCCCACAGCAGGAGCTTACGACAATTGAAGCGACCCTGACGCGCATGATTGGAATGCACTTTGACTAGACTAGCAAGGCAACTGTGCACATGTCATTCCCACCTCAACCCTGCGATGTAGGCAATCCACTCTGCTCCCAGCTGCAGTTTGAGCTGCTTGACATTGATGGTGAGTCGAGTGAGGGCGTGTCTGAACGTGTCGAGCAGTGAGGGGCTGTGGACACGGCCCTTGAGGAGCAGCAGCTGCAGCAGCTGGTTTGCAACATGCTCTGGCAAATACTGCAGAACAGTCATGACAACACTGTACATGATTTCTGTCAAGTCTCGACGCCTTGTAGGTTTCTCTTCAGATATTGGGACAACCTGTACCAGCAGCAGTGTGGTATCCATGCTGCTGCAGCTGGTTTCCTCATGAGCTACCCACCTCAATATGACGCTTCTGTACTATCCAGTACTCATTCGACGATATCACCTGCTAGTCATCAGGCACAGGGGCTTGCTAGGATGTCCAGTACCAAAAGCAGCGTAGTGCGCTGAGGCAGAGCATGTTTGATCAGACAACTCACGTACCTCCAGGCAGATGTTTTGGAGTTCAGATACATGATTAAGAACCATCTGGTCCATCTCTCTGCATCTGCAGCAGCTATCGCTGCGAACTTGCAAGAGAGCGGGGTGTGACAGGTGCTCCTGGCTTTGGCTGATCAGGCACCCCAAGAGTCCTCTTGCGTAGCAAGAATGATTAAGGGTATAGGCCTAAGACAGCTGTACTCGGTGGATGCACATGGTAGGATGCACGTGTCAGCAAAGTACCTGCCAGTGCACAATGCTATAACATTGTTGGATGTATGTAAAGGTATCATGCAGGTATTGCTTGCAGCGGGACATCCAACAATTCTGGATAGGTCTCGGTGCATCCATGTCAACAGCATGGGTATGCTACATATTATCTAAGACTCGTGTGAAGCCACAGAGCTGCAGACAGACTGCACTGCGCCCAACACAAGGGTGGTCCAGGCCAGATGGCCAGCCCAAGGACTGTAGATGACATATTGGCGAATCTGCTTGCTGCGGACGAGGTGATCAAGATCACCAAAGGCTCAAAACAGTGCTATGTGCTTCCATGCTGCCGCAGTGTGAGGCCCCAGCGTTTCAATGCGCCACTGGCTTGCCAACTGCCTTGAACCCAAATCACCCTCATAAACCAGCTGTAAGCATTCATACCCCAACAGACACAGCATGCAGTCAGCGTCTATGGCACTTGGCAGCAGATACGTCCATACATATCATTATCCAACTCCAAGTACACACTGTATGGTCGTTGTTGTCTACACAGGGCATCGAATCAGCAGCCCAGCATGCAACACCCCAGGCAAGCAGTCAGCAGCAACACTCAGCCGCTCCAGCACCACTTCAGCCCGCTGAATCAGCATTCAAGCAACCTGATGTCGCAGCAGCAAACTCCCAAACAGGCGCATCCAGCGAGGAACTGGTTGAAGTTGACCTCTTGCTGCAGGATTTGCTTGCGTCGTCACAGTCAGCTGCAGGACAGCCCAAGCT
Source organism: Scenedesmus sp. KT-U (assembly GCA_029853055.1). NCBI lineage: Eukaryota > Viridiplantae > Chlorophyta > Chlorophyceae > Sphaeropleales > Scenedesmaceae > Scenedesmus > Scenedesmus sp. KT-U. Next base: position 5,576 of record JARWLF010006100.1, read on the forward strand.
TTCAGCTAGTGATGCTAACACAGCAGCAGAGACTTTACATACAGCAGTCAACAATCCTGCAGCTGATGAGGAACCGTTGATTGATCTGCTGGACAGTTCATTGACTGTCATGCCCACCAGCGGGCCTTCCAATGGACTTGCTGCTTCTGCCCTGGATGCAATGGGTGACTACAGTGCTTCAGGTTGGCCAGCAAACAGCAAACCAGCAGGCCTCCATCAGCAGCACTTCGAGGCTTCTGTTGCAGCGTCGCGGAGTGCCGCACACGAGGATATAAGCAGCACTTTGGGGGCGGATAACCACGTTCATGCATCAGTACAGCAGACTGCCACCTCCCTTGCCGTACCAACTCAAGCAGTTGAGGACTCCAGGCCAACAGCAGCTGCTGTGCTGTCAGCTACTACAGAAGCTGAAGCAGAGGCAGAAGCAGCAGACTCTGCAGGGGATGACAGCGACAGCGATATGTTTGATATGCTGCATGACATGGCAGAAGTGTTGGAGGGTGGCCCAGCTGCTGATACAGACAGCAGCCCCCATGCTACAGCAGCAGTAGCATCAGCAGCCAACGCTGCAGAGAGTGTTGACAGTTTGACAGACTTTGCATCCTCATGCATAAGCACAGCAAGCAGCGATATTACACAACAGGTGGCAAGCAGCATGGTTAGGTCCGACTCAGCACCACAGCAGCAGGAAGGACAGCGGCAGCTGCTGCTGTCCCAACAAGCTACACAGGCAGCTGCTACAACCTCACCAGCCACAGCGTTTTCTCTGCCAGCTTGTGAAACAGCACTACAGGAAGCCTGGGAGTATGAAGAACAACTGTATCATGGAGAGCTAGCAGATTCCCACAGCAGCAGCAACCATCTGCAGCAGCAGCAGCAGGGACGCAGGCCTCGTCTGGAGCCCCTCACACGCCTCACAGAGTTGCTGTCAGATGCCAGACAGGATTGGAATCCTGCAGGTCGACCAGATGCCAGTGGGAATGCAATGATAGGCGGTGCTGTGCTGCTCAAGTTGGAGTCATTTGCTGGTTTATTTGCAGCAGCAGCAGGGATGGGTGCAGGGGTTCGTAGCAGCAGTGGAGGAGGGTTGACTGGCGGCAGCATTAGTGGCGATGGTGTTGACTGGACTGAGGTGTTGGGTGCAGCATTGGCACCGCATGGACTGTTGCAGGTGAGAATTGATGCTCCACCTCCACACCAGCACATTGTGACATATCCTCTCGTGTGGGTTTATGCATGTAAGAGCAGGATACTGCATAATGCTACACCTGCATGATTGCAGGTTGTTGCAGCCAGTGGTCCATATCTTGCAGTAGGCAGTGTGCTGGGATCAGCACTGCTCTTTCAGCTCCCCACACCCCAGCAGGGTACAGCAGGTCAGCAGGGTCTAGCAGCAGCAACCTCACATCAAAACCCTGGTCATCACCAGCAGCAACAGTACAGTACCCTACCGGGCGGTGCAGCCATGTGGCAGCTGGGTGAGGGTTTGACTGGTGATGCTGTAACGTGTTTGGGGTTTAGTGTTGTGATGAACGGGTCTGATGCACTGTGGCTGGCTGTTGGACATGAGAGTGGGGCACTTAGTGTGTGGGAGCTGCAGAAGAAGGGACCCAGGCAAGTGGCGGTCATAGGTGAGTGAGGATGCAGCCCATCAGTGGCTCATAGCTGTCGTCTTCGTCCCGTAAGCACAGTATCAGCTGCTGGGGCCGGCATCGCATGTGAATGTGCATGTTACTGCTGCCTGGCAAGGCTTCAGGTTCTCGACAGTAACAGTGGTATTCTCTTAAAGATGTGGAAAGCTTGAGTCTGTGTGCTGTCTGCAGCTCAACATGGAGCCCGCCTAAGTTTTGCCAGCTTTCTACCCGGCCGCGGCACTTCCGTTCTGTTATCGGGAGATGTGCGCGGCCGCCTGTGCATCCACACGTTCAGCAACCTCTTGCTACGCACCAACGTCAGCAGCAAGGTCCTCGTCAGCGGCCAGTACGGCGCATTGCTCGGCATCAGCCATCTCACACCTTTCGCGATGCCCGCGCCGGCGCTGCCCAAATCAGCGCCGAGCGGTACGAGCCCTCGTCAGGGACCGGATACAGCGAGTGTCAGCCCTGTTGGCACTGGTAGATTCAGTCCCAAGGGTCTGCTGCAGCCTGGTGGGGGCTCACGAGGTGCTACCCCGCCATTGAGCCCTAAGCTAGGTGCCCCGGGTGGAGGAGGTGCCGCAGCTGCAACGGAAGCTGCTTGGAAGGCCTACTTCGAGGTGGGTGTATACACAGACCTTTTGACAGGATATCCGCAGGCATCATCACGTTACTGGCATGACTGTGTAGAGATGTTGGGAAGGTGGCAGACAGATGTTTCAGGAGCACTCCACATACACGACATACCCTGCGCCAAGGAGTTGCACTCTCATGCACATTCCCACTCTACTAATTAACAGGCGTGTTGTTCTCCATCGTTGCATGTGGCTGCAGGATGGCATGTGGCGTGTAGGTGAAGGCTTGTTCTGCCTGCTGACACCCAACCACGTCTACATAGCTCGTATTAAACCCAACAGCAACGATCTGATCATGTTGTTCAGCATACCACAACCAACACCAGGGCCTCAAGCTGCAGTACCTGTGGCTGCCTGGCTCCCGCACTACAGGAAACCTACCGCAGCAGGGTACAGGATGAACAGCAGTACCACTAGCGGCGGTGGCAGCCCAAGTAGTGCTAGCAGCGGTAGTAGTGATCCCATCTTGATGCCTGTAGCTGTCCTAGCACTAGGCTGGGGCAGCAGGCTGGTGATGTTCGAGGTGCCTCTCATAGGAGATCATGTGTCAGTGGCAGCAGCAGTGGGTAAGCAGCAGCGCTACTGCAGTCACCTCACTCGCCAACATGTCCTGCACTCTGCCTTATCTCACCCATTGTTCAGTAGCATTCTTTGTTTGCATTGCAAAGTACAGCAAGCAACCTCAAACTCAAGTGTGTTATGAGAATGCAGTCTGCTAACCTTACTCTGTCTTGCAGTACCTGAGGCACCTGCTTCAGCAGCTACAGCCCTGGCAGTAGCAGCAGGCCAACTGCGGCGTGGCAGTGCTGGCAGCATGACGTCAAGCAGGGCGGCACAGAAGGCCCAGCAGACACTAGAAGCACTCACAGCAGCAACCACAGCACAGCTAGCAGCTCACTTTGTATTATCTATCACAGGTGCATGGACTGGAGGCCCGGAACATGACAGCAGTGGCAATGCTGCCCAGGGCTCTTCAGCAAGCAGTGGCGTTGGTATCAAAGGTAACTCAGAGGTGGCCCTGGGGCCTAAAGAGCCGCTACCAATACTGGGTGCTCATTGGCTGGATGCAGATGCAGTAGCAATTGTATGTCAGCAGGGTTTCAGCAGCTTGCTGCTTGTGCTGGGTTACAGTGCAGTGACAGGTGACAGCCAGGCACCCAGCCAAGTTAGCAGTAGATCAGTGCTAAGGGTTCAAGAGCAGGTAGAATGGATGGATCAGCCTGTAGACCGCCAATGGGGTCTGTCTGGGGGGTTAGCAGCTTGGGGGTGTGACTGTGGAGGCAGTGTCGTGGGTGCTGGTAGCAGGATGTATCTCCTAGGTCAGCAGGGGGGGTTGTATTGTGGGAGGTTGATGCCATGGAGTGAGAGGCTCAAGACACTGCAGGTGAGGTACTGGAAAGTCTGTCCTGTCCTGCTTAGATTGGTCGGTAAGAGGATCACAGCATCAGCTCCAGCGCAGAAGTGTGACTGATCGTTGTGTTGAATGTTTGTTTTGAGATTCAAGATTGCAGACAGAGTGTGGATGCCATGTGGTGGATCAGAGAGGCAAGTTTCTCTATGCTGCTGCATTGTGTGTTACTGGTTTGACAGACCTGTTGGATGGTTGGTATTGCTGGTGGTGTACATGTTGCAGGACGTCAGGAAGTTCAAGTTGGGTCTGTACTATGCCCTGCGCTTCCAGCAAGCTAGTCAGCAGTGCCACCACCAGCAGCAGCTTCAGGGCAGTACTGGGGCAGATCTGGGGGGGAGTAGTTGGTCTAGCTCAGGAGGTGCGGCAGCAGCAGCAGGAGGTGTGAAAACTTCTGCTGGGGCTGGCTTAGCTCGTAGCGAGGGTCTGGGAGCAGAACCACAGCAGATAGAGCAGTGGATGCTGAGCTTGACACTTGGGCATGCTACTGCCACACTGCAAGAAGCAGCAACAACCCATGATGGCCAGCTTCAACAGCAGGTGCCATGGCCTGCTGTACACTCTGCTGCTGAGGTGTGCGTGTGTGCATGCCTGATGCTGTCAAGGGTGGATGTGCTGTTTCAGCGTGTGTATCCGCTGTTTGCCAGGCCTGATATAGCAGGCGTGGGTGCTGTTGGTGTGTTTGTTGAGGTGCTGGAGTCAGCAGTGCTGTCAGATTTGCTGGAGAGTCTGCCACCAGAAGTTATGCAGGTAGGTGAAACAGCTGCTGTGGAGCACTTGGGTGGCAGCACAAGCATACTGTTCAGGGCCATGAGTCTATTTGTGTTTAATTTGAGCAGATAGCAGTGCTGCAGTGGCCCTTGCCTACCTAGGTAAGATATATGTGATGCGTGAAGGTGTGTTTTGCTACCGTACTATGGCTTGAAGTCTGCCTGCTGCCTTGTCACCACCTGTCACTGCTGTACAGGCACTTGTTGATCACTTTGCTGGTGTTGGCCAGCCAGAGCGTGTGGAGCGTTGTGTCCTGCATTTGAGCATCACCTCCTTGGATTTGAATCAGGTGAGTGGCAGTGAGGCCCACGGGATGATCTCTTCCTTCACACAGACCTTCCTGTACAGTGGCATGGCAGCACTTGTAGTTGTTGACACCACAACCCTGCTGTGCAAGACACTGTCGCGTGCGTGTCGCCATGGGCACTCTACGCTTTATCTTGCACATGTCTGCATCAAAAAGGCTAACCAGATGTCAACCGACTGCTACCGTACCATGGCGCCGAGGGCCGCGCAGGCCGTTCCCGCCAACAGCTCTCATCTCGCAGTGACAGGATATACGGACCTGCAGATGCTCCGCATTTGTAGTTATTCTGGTCTCTCATGAATCAATGTTGTTTGACGCCATACACAGCTCGCGGCAGAGAGGTTGGAAAAATTCAATTTTCGCGGTTATATCTGCAGCAGCCAGGGCAGCTGGCATGGCTTGCCCAGTGTCCCACGCGCTGCCTTCAAATGGCAGAGGCGTGCGTCCTGCAGTGGTGGGTTTATAGCTCAGTGGTAGAGCAAGCGACTGCAGATCGCTAGGTCCCGCGTTCGAACCGCGGTGGGCCCTGAAAGCCTTGCTTTTTCT
>JARWLF010006119.1:0-12624 GCA_029853055.1 Scenedesmus sp. KT-U
TGCCAGGGTTGAAATCAACTGTTTGAGGCATGGTACTTGGCTTCTAGCATCTATCACAGTCTGCATGTTTTGTTGCATGGCGAGATGTCAGGTAGAGCAGGGTTTCTCTGCTCAGCTGTCACTCACCACCCTGTTTGTACCTCATACGCCATGTTAGCTAGAGTGGTAAGGACTACTGGCGTAGGCTACATATCGTCCTGCTGTGGAACCATGCACCGCTGATGCTTGTGAGTAGTGCTGACAGTGTTGCTTCGAGAGTTTGGCTGTTATAAAAACAATAGTACGTATGTTGTATACAAATCAAAAACCAGAACATGTTTGTAAGTTGTCTTCCCAGCACAGTGTCATTGCCAACCTGAATACACAGCATGCACCTGGCGCAGTATGACTGTTCTGTAGCAGGCGTGGGGCAGAAAATGTTCGTTTGGGTTCAAACCCAGACAACAAGCAACAAGTTGTTGCTGAGGTGTAGTGTATGTGAGGGTCTTTCAACCGTTGTATCGGATACAAGTATACTGTAGAATCCTCAGGTATGATCTGAATGTGAAGATTCACTTCCTACCTGAAGATCGTCACGATCACAGTACATCTGTATCAGTATCAGACTGTCACAATCGGTCTGACCAGCATCGTCCTATGACTTGTGGAGTAGCTTGAGTGAGGAGGTTGCACAACAACTGTTCTTGAATGTACAGCATGCCGTTGTCCAGGGTTGTAGTGGAGAGTCGTGTGCTGATGGCCGGTTGGGTGCTCTGAGATTGTGACAACGATTGAACCTGAATGCATGCTATGCAAGAAGAGACCATGTTACAGATAAAAAAAGCTCGGGTATGATGTTGCCCGGCGCTGAATGCAGATTTGTAGTTTGCAAGTTGTGTTGTGGATGTAGCTGGCTCTGGCAGAGTCCGTGTAGAGCCAGAGCCACTAGAACCTGAGCCAGAGAACCCTGAGGGTCTTGGACTAGATGGTGGCTGCTGGCGTGCGCCAAGTTGAGAGGCAATTGTTTCTTTGTTGCTGATACAGTGTTTCTGATGCGATGTGGTGATTGCAGTAGGCAGTATGATCTTCATGAAGCATGGTGTGTTGAGTTTGGAAGTTACTTGAAGTGGTCAATATCCTGCTCATGAAATGCTGTTTTACAGGCCAACTGTCCAGAAAGACTGATGGTGCAATGCATTGGTCTTGTACCTGACTTGCCATACATAGACTTCACAGCTATGCTGTAGGCCCTACTGCTGGCTTGCATGCCATTTGTGTCAGTTCTTACCTTCAGTGTCAATTTGTGTCGGTTCTTACCTAGACCAGGAGAGGGCTGTTAAGACCTGGCAGGTCTACATACAGCTGCACAAGATTGCATTTTTGTACTGCAGCTGCAGCTATCTGCTCTGAGCATGTTGAGTATGATGGTTCGGTGTGGTAACACTTGCTACAGTATCTGAAACCTATGTGGCGCCGGTTTGGTTCATATTGTTGATCAGTGTCAAGTCATGAAAGATAAAAGGGGAAATGAAAGAAAAAAGGTATTTGGCTCATGTAGCAGTACAGATGCAAAGACACAGCACAGATCATTCAGCTGCTTCCATGCAACGGTCGACTCGAGACAGCATTCTGAAGCACGTGCACAGTGGACTGCCGATGTCTGCTGTTCATGTACATGAACGCAGCAATGTTTGCATCTTTTGTAGGCTGCAAACGTACTCAACGCCGAAGCAGCCAGGCTGATAGCAACATTAAGGTTCCGTGATCAAGAAATCAATTACACTACACTTGATGATGTGCGCCGTGGTGCGAGCCTGGTCGAAGAATCAGCATGTAGACTGCGAGTAGAATTCTAAACTGTAATCGTCAAGATTGCACATGCTTCTTTCATCGCGGAAGCTTTTAACACTGCACGGCAACGGCTGTAGTGGTCTGCGGCATGTCACACGAGTTCTCACACCTGGACACGACAGCAGCACCGAACAGCCGTTGTCCAATGACCGACCAAGGGAGGTCACTACAACCAGACATAAAGCAAAAGTGCTTCAGCTGTGAAACGTGTGTTTATCACCTGTGCTATACCACTCAACAAAGCGTATAGCTCTGTACTGCCGTAGGCGCGGCATCACTTCAAGCATCTTCCTTTGAGGCAGCTATTGAGCCCTATTACCGCTTGTAATTGACCAATTGTAAACACTAGTTGCTTGGATGAGGTGTTGCTGCATACGAACGCACAACAACAGCAGTTGTGGCTTTCGTGGCCGTTTCGATGTGCAAGGCGGGACCAGAAAGACTTCCCGCAGCAGCTAGTAACTGCGCAAATTTTTTATCTACGGTGTAGTACGTACATATCAAATTACAAGTCACAAGGACAGCAGCCATGCAGCATCCCAACTTGACGTTCTCAACAGACGACGAGCTGCCAGTATGTAGAATCAGCATCAAGCCACGGGCAGCAGAATACGCACACGATCCCAAGCTGCACATCAACACAAGACTCAGTAAGTCAAGCAGTGGAGGCGTCAGCAGCCCCAGCTCCAAGTTCACCAGCACTGGCAAGCAACGTATCAGTAGCAGCGGTGGTTACTGCTCTCCAAAGTTCATGACTCGAGGGTCCCCGCCAGTCACCCCTACAGCCGCGAAAGCAGCAGCTGTCGGCGGCGCAAACGGAGCTATGCAGTTCGCTCTGACAAATCGGACAGAAACACACTTGCTGAATGGCCATATCATGCCAGGCGCACATCAAAATACCAGCCCTATGCCAGCCAACCTTCAGCGAGCGGCTTCTCGCTCTGGAACCATGCAGCAGCATTCGATCCTGCAACTGACAGATGCGGGAACCACTTGCAGCAGCAACAGCTGCAATGGTGGCGGCTCAAGGCGCAGCAGTCTGTCAGGCGACTGCATCAGCCTAGTCAGCAGCAGCAATGGATGTTCCCACAACATGTTCAATTCTGCACCAAAGAACCCAGGTTTGTGAGAACAGCATGAGCTTGAACCCCAGCAGAATGCCTGTGGCAAAGTCTTGCAGTGCGACTATGTAGTACATGTAGGCAAGTTACTGTAGACCGGCGCACCACGACAGTCCATGCATCCTGCAAGCATGCTAGGCGCGAATCAGGCAGCTGTATAACCTACCTGTGCCACCACTGCAAGCAGCAAACACAGCGAAAGCTGCATTCACCCAGCAGCAACCAGAAATCCACGGATGATCTTGTATTCACAAGTTGCTGTGTCAATTACTCAATCCAATCTGCAGGTACACCTAGTCATCATGATGCAGATGACGCCATCAAACAGCGGAGGTTGTCTGGAGCCAACACGTTTGATACAATACCAGCTCACAGTGCTTTGCAGTACTCTCTGATGACAGCAAAAGCTTCAGGTGTTGCTGCCTGGTACCACACATGTCACAGCAGTGCTGATGGTGCAAACAAGTCTTCAGATAGTACTATGTAGTATGAAACGTATAGGGCAGCAGTCTGCTGCTTTGATATTTTTCTATCTGGCAGCTTAGAAATGGACAGGTCACACAGCAGTAGGCAGTCAACATAGGTCAGTGCTGAGCGGCAGCAGCAGCAGCCGCAGCAGCAGCCGCGGCGCCAGTGGCAGCGGCAGCAGCCAGCCGGTAACGTACTCGGCGACTTCATAACAGCCACCGCACACTCACCTGACTATGTGTCTCTGCCAGCATATAGCATTTATCTTTGATAGTGTATGACAGCTTGCTTGTCATACATTTGTATGTGCAACAAGGCTTTTCATATATGCCAGCATGCTGCGTAGCTACTAACACAGCGGCATGCTCTGGGCAGAGCATTTAAATGCTGAGGTGAATTCAGACATCTGCCTATGTGATATCAGACCTGAGCATTATCCGGTTAATGTTCCAGAATCTCGAGAGTTGGCATGATAGACAGCTGGCATGGCCACCATAGTGAGCACTACTCACTCTGCCTTGATAAAGCAAAGCATGGTATGCATGCACGCGTGATTTGCAATCCTTCAGAGTACATGCCTGCAGCAAGCCATATCGCACAAGTGAGTCTGTACATGTATGTTGTTGCCTGCATGTTGCACAGTGTACCGTACAACAAGGTTTGTTGCACTGCCAGGGGTGGCATTCAGCCACTTGACTATTTGTTGGAGTTTTCTTTGGGAATATTTAAAGGATTATGTTGTCGCCTTTTCAGTGATGGTGAGTTCCTGTTAGAGCCCCTGCACTGCAGCGGTCCGAAGTTGCTGGGAGCATTCTGCATTCTGCATCCGTAGTGATTGTGAATAATACTGCATAGGTTGCCAGTTGGACTATGTCTGCTATCCTACCTGCCAGTGTTTGCCCAGCAGTGTAAGTTGGAGTGACTTGCAACACGCAGTACTGCACTAGTGCTGCAGCCAGCGCGTGCTTGTAACACGCTTTTGTCGTACCGTGCTTCCATACCATGTGCACAAATCTGAATGAGCCATCTAGCAAACGTCTGGAAGTGCGTAGCTAAGCCACACCCAAGGAAGAGAGCAGTCAACTTGGTGCGATGCCAACCTAGGATGTAGCCCAGGGTTGCAGGGTTGACTCCTCCAAGGCTGGGCGCAGGTCTCAGCTGCAGCACTGATCTGGTTGGCGTTCTCTCCAAAGCAGCGTGTAGTTGCGTTTGTGTTGGCATCACTCGCCACCCGTAAAAGGTCGGGCCGGGACCGGGTGAGCGTGTCGCGTGCCGACCTCGAGCGCGCTCTCCGGGCTCGTGCAACGTACCCGTACACTGATGATACGATGTTCTGATGTTTATGTGGTGGACTCATAGGCTGCTGAGGTGCGGAAACCTTCACGATAGCATACAACAGACGTTATGAGCACCATAGCTCTGCTTACCTCGGCAGCATGCCACACAACTTGTCACACCTTTTCGGCCAGCAACGAGGCAGCACCCGTTGTCCAATGATCGACCGAGAGACGTCAGCAGAGAAGGGTCACTCTTCTCACTCAAATGTAAGGTCATGTATATAAGTCTTACCCCTCTCTGAAGCGCGTCGCTTGTCCTGTACTGTCATGCATGGGCGCTGCTGTACTACCGCAAGCATCTGTTGTGACGCACTGGTTAATTTGCTTTTGATCTCTCTGTACTTGATCAGGACAATGTACTTGTTTGCCTGTTTGTAGTACGACTGCATACGGGTCAACAGCAAGTGGAAACCAAAGCCTTCCGCCTTTGGTACCAGTATTACACCGGTGTAGAAAGCGGGACCAGTACGTAGTATACCATCTTGCGTGGCAGCAAATCACCGTGCGTATCTCGAGATAGTTTTGCAGTCAACAGCCATCGATCCATTTGGATTGCTGTAGACGGTTCCGAAACGAAAGCACAGAGATAGACACCATGCTGAGATTCAGGTCGAAAGTCTCAAGAGACAAGGAACTGCAGCTGTGCAGAATCAGCGTCAAGCCACGAGTAGCAGACCACGTGCACGACCCCAAGCTGCACATCAACACAAGAATCCCAAAGTCAGGCAGTGTCGGATATGACATTACCAACCTGAAGCCAACCAGCAGTAGCAGGCTTGTCACCAGCAGCAGTAACAGTCCCTGCCCGTCAGGCCAAAGTTTCATGACTGGAGGCTCCCTGCCAGTCACCCCTACAGCCGCAAAAGCAGCAGCTGTCGGTGGTGCAAGCGGAGCTATGCGGGCTGCACTGAGAAAGAGACTGGAGACCATTGTAAACCAGACCACCTTTGGCAACGGCCATGCATTGTTGGGCTCTGCTCGGTCGCAAACGTTGGCTGCAAGTCCTCTGATAGTGATGCGTCAGCGAGCACACTCCTGCTCTGCTTTCATACAGCAGCAGCAACAGCAGCAGCCTGCAAGTTGAGAACATCACTGTGATGATGACGAGTACAACCAAGGGTCAAGGTATGTTGAATAGAAGACAGCAGATTCTGACTGGGTTTTCATCTTGGCAGGTGTACATGCAATGACAAGGCTTCCAATACTAGTACTAGCAGTCACTATATGTTTGGCAAACAAGTTCATGAATGCACACCACATGCAGCTATTTGCACAGCTAGTTACGCCGCGCAACCGTTCTCAAGCATACCAAGCAAACTACTAGGAAGCTATGACCTGTTTAGTAGCATCTTCAGCATGAGCCTCAGTCGAAGCAACAAAGGTGCGGCAAACACTGGCAGCAGTGCCGCTTGCAGCAGTACGCAGACAGCATGCAGTGCAGACAAATGTCACTAAGAACTGCCATTTGCTGCTGCAGGTACTCCTGTAGTACATCAAGTTTGATTGCAAATGACAACCTTCACTGGCAGAGCGGGTCTTTGGCAACTGATGCAAGAGTTTGCCTTTTTGTACAGCAACCATCGACTCGATGGTCATCAAGAGCTGAGCGTGTGGCTGCTGATGCCAATTCTCTGGTGATGAGTCCTTCTTCTCAGTATCAGCGGCATACTAGATTCTTTCAGCAGGATGATTCTTTCAGCAAGATAATTGTTTCAGCATGATCAGCAGGGTGCGACTTTCAGCTTGATGTGCAGCAGGTAGGAGCCTGTGACAGGTCCCACTGGCAGCAGCAGACACGGGCAGCTACGGTAGCAAGCAGCTGGTCGTCAACGTGACAGCATGTTGGTGATGATGCAGCTGGCTGATTTTTGATACGGTCAGAAATTGGCCTTGAGGTCTTTGGCTGGGTTGGCTTGAATGAGATCTTCAGTCCCCGAGATATATTGTATTGTTGGGTGATGTACTACAAAGCTTGAAGCAACTCCAACTGAGATCTGCGGCATAAGCCTGCTCATAAACCACACAGTGTCACACAGGCTGCAAGTGTGTAGCCATGGTACTGCAGCGATATGTATGGCAATTGACGTCAGCCTGACTGGCGCTGATCAGCTGTTCTCTTGTACAACACGCCTATGCTATCACAATGGTTGCATTTAGTAAGTATAACTGTAGAATATTTTTCTATATATTCTACGATTATACTTCTTTGTAACAACAAATTTGTTCATAAAGCATTGTGTTGTGTGACAGCTGTATCATGTGACCTGGGCAATCGCACTGGGCTCTGTCCTCGCCAGCTGATATAATCGGAGCCTCTGATTATCTGCGGCATGACGTCACGGCATGCACATATCATGCGGCATGACGTTACGGCATGCACTTGTATCCAACATGGTTCAAAGTGCAAGAAGCCCTGGTTATGGGTGTCGTGTGCACCTGTTGGAGTGGCATTCTGCCACCTGAGTATCTTCCACAAGTTTGTTCCGATTAGGAATGTGTTGCACAACCCTTGTCACACGTATCACAAGTGATCGGTGATTGGGTGTTATGAGGCACCCTCAAGGCCTGCTGATGCAGCAGTTATGTTTGATGGGTCGATCTGATGGTAGCTTCTAGTCAGCACGTCGCAAAAGGAACACAAGTACTCGTAAGACTAAAGCGCCATTACAGCTTGCAGTCTAGCATGAGCATGAGCTCATCAGGTGACTACATTCATTCTGCCTGGGACCAAGAGTGCCAAGCATCAAAATTGTTTGTTAGGTGGCTGTGGAATAACATAATCCAATATATATAACGATCTTGTGTTCGTCTGCACACGTCCACACAAAATGACAGGCAACGAGTGCGAACGCTCCCCGGTCCCTGCTGTATTCAGCACAACGGTCCACCTTGGAAGCAACTAAACAACACCTTGCGAGTCCTGTAAGAGTTTCGCAATCAAGCAGGGTCTAAAACAGTGTACTGTCATGCATCGGATTCAAACGAAGCACCAGATAGCAAGTGCTGGGCTCATGCTGGCAAGATCTCCATTGCAACACAAAATACAAACTAATTCGTTTTATGCTGACCATCGATGACTGCCCATCAAGCAATGTCGGACATTGCTCTGGCGCCACATGAAATAAACACCAAAGCAGCTGTCAAGCAACTGGCAGCTGATCTGTTGAGGCATGCTGGCTGTAGAACCTCGGAAGCGTCACAGAAACGTCTTGAGAGGCGGGCATGGTCTATACTGTTGGACCAAGGCGCAGCAGGCAGTCCAGTAAGAGCACCTTGCTGTATGCTGCTTCCGACCATCATCACATCTGTGGCAGCTCGTGATTATGTTCGTGAACGTTGCACAGGAGCCTGTTTCAGACCATGCAGAAGAAAGAGCGCACAGAAACAGGTTGGGTGTCAGACAGGTGAGAGCTTGGAGGCAGGGTCCTGTAATCAGCTTGGCACAGCACTGTTGATCAGGTACCATGCAGGTGTGTTGCTGCCTTTGATTGACGGTTCGCAAAGAAACTACGACCGCCTTCATGCTGTAGCATTTTTTCTGGCTATGCAGGCATCCATCGAGCTTAGGCAGCAGCTGCGTCCTGCAGAAGCAAATCAGCTGGAGCAGCTGCTGAGCGAGTGGCACAGGTGTGAGGACCCTAATGAGCTTTTCTTTTACATCATGCTCATACCGCCTACAGTACCAGCTTTCATCTATGGCAGGTGCTCTGTGGATAGCACCTCACAAGGTCAGTGTTGTCCTGCAGTCATACACCCTCCTGCAGCACCACAGGATGCCCGGCACACTCTCGTGCTCCTGCAATCCTCCTGCAAATTGCCCTGCAGGACAACTCACTACATACCCTGGACACCCCAAGACCCCCAAGACATAACCTTGACCCCCGGACCAGCTCCCTTAACAGACCATGAAGCAGTAGTGTCCTTGCTCCTGCGTCTCAGAGGCTCAAGTCCGCAGCCAGCACCTGCATTCAGTGGACTGCCGCCTCTCGGCAGCACAACAGTAGCTGCAATACAGCGGCGAGCTGAAGCAGCAGTAGCAGCCACAGCAGCAGGAGGCGGTAGCAGCAGTGGAGCAATAGCTGCTGCGGTTCTGCAGGATGCAGTTTGTAGCCGCGATGATCTTTCTAACAGGTTGCTGATGATGATATCAGATAAAGGACGTGTTGACATCAGCAAAGCAGGGAAACCCAATTGGCTACCTGCTGTTGTAGCTGCAACTGAGATGCTGCAGAAAGTCCCTCTGGATGCTGCACTGCTGTCAGCCTCTGGTTCAGCTGCAGACACAGACAGACGGGACCAGGGTCACTCTGTCAAGTCGGCTGCGGCTGCTGCTAAAGATGTGTCGCTGGTCGATAGCCTGTTGACTAGAATGCAGCAGTCGTCACAGCCATACCAGGGTTTGAACAAGCCCCTGGGGCTCGGCAGCAAGTCAGCTGCTGCTGGGCAAGCAGGTTCTGGTAGCAGCAACAGCAATACCAGCAAGTACAGCAGCACAGGAAAGTTGGATGAACAAGCAGTTGATGATGTCAGCAGGACAGCAGTAGATGCCGAGGCCGCAGTGGCGGCAGCAGCAGCGATGCAACCAAGAGTCATGTCGCTGATACTCCAATCACCCCAGCAGCCGGGCTCAACTCCACTGGCTCTGCTTGGTCAACAGCAGCAGGCCATACTTGCGGCTTGTGGCTGCTGGCAGTCAAAGCCGGATAAGGAGCTTGGCACACTAGTGACGGCACAACAACAGCAGAATGGCGCAGATGTGTTGCAGCAGCAGCAGCCTAAACATAACATGAGCAGAGCAGAAACAGAGGAGCAGCTAGTGGCCCTGTCATGCCTTGCTGTTCAAGGGGTGTGGTCTGCTGTAGGTCGTTTGTGGGACCTGGCTCTGCAAGGGTCACCAAACAGCAGCAGCAGCAGCAGCAGCGGAAGCAGTAACGTCAGATGTGGCCTTGTGCGACCTGCAGCACAGCAGCATCTGATTGTCCAGATACTTCATATTGCTGAACTGAGACTACGATTGCAGGCTTTTCTGCAGCACTTTCAGGGCTACAGTAGTAAGAGCAGCAGCAGTGGGGATGACACCGATGCTGCAACTGGCTCTGCAGTGCTGCATGCATTCCTAGCTGCTGTAAAGGAAGTTCTTGACATGCATGATGCTGCAATGCAGGCCGTGCAGCATCGACAGCAGCAGCAACAGCAGCTGCTGCGACATTGGCAGTGCGAACAGCAGCGCAATGCTCCTGCAGCAGCAGCTGCTACTGCTGTACCGCCAGCGATGACGCTGTTACAGCTTGTAGTGGTGTTGCGTAATATGCGTGAACAGTTGGAGCAGCTGGCAGCATACTGTTGGTGTACTGTTGACCTTCCGGCTGACAACGGCTACGACTATAGCCTATCAAACATCACTCCGGGCTCAAGCAGCACACAGCACAAGTTTGCTCCCAGTCGGCAGCCCTGTCAGCTGTCTGCATCAGCTGCTGCTGCTAAAGGCAGCAGTAGACTGTCATCCGGCAAGCCTGCGGGCAACAGACGCACTGGCTTTTACAGTGAGGCAGCAGCTGCTGCAGCACGCGCTGTTGCTGCTGAGGCCCGTGCTGCTGCCTTACCATGGCCGGCAGCAGCAGCAGCATGGGTGAGATTATGGGGTTGGGATCCTAGCAGATGGCAGATCCAGCGGCGCTTCATGACGGGCAGTGCACTGGCTGAGACACTGTATGCAAGTAAGTGCCTCACAAGTACTTTCACTGCAAAGTAGGTTTGTGTTATGCTTGCTGGCCGACTGTGCTTGAGATACCTAGTCAGCTTCATGAGTCTACTTGCTGCTACATGTGGATGTACTAGGATGTTTGATCAAATTCTGCTGCTACGCAGTACACTTGTTCAAACACATTCAGTTACTGCACATGCCCGTGACCATCAGAGCATGAACGTCATGTGATGTTCAGGATGTTGTGCATTAGGTAGCCGATCAGTTGGCGAGCATTATGCTGTCATGCTTTGCAGGTCTGCTGCATGCAGGGCCTCAGACAGCACCACTACTGCGTCATCTATTTGCAGCAGCAGTGCAACCCCTTTTACATCAGATACACAACTGGGCATACCTTCCTGACATACATGCAGCAGAAGCAGCTGCAGCAGCAGCCAACATCACCAGCATAGCAGCAAAAAAGGCAGACAGAAGCTGTAGCAGACGGGCAAGCAGAAATGGCAGCAATAGCAACAGTCAGGTACCAGCAAGTCGGTTGCCCCTTACACTTGCGGCTGCCACTGCTGCTGCTGCTGCTGCTTCCGATGCAACCTATAGCAACCAGTCTTCAGGTGTGGCAAGCTCAGGCGCTTGCACTACCGTCGCTGCTGCTGTGGACGATACAGCTGCAGAAGCAGCAGCGGCACATGTGTTGATTACTGCTTGGGAAGCTGCACAAGATCGTGCTCCGGAATGTCCGAGTTTCCTTGCAGGTGTACAGCAGCACGTTGCTGTTGCTGGTCTGCAGTTGCAGCTGCTGCAATTACTGGGCCCGAGAGGTCAGCAGCTGGCTCAGAGGTTGGGCTGGTTGGCTGAAATGGAGCAGCAGGAGCTCAGAGATGTGCTAAGCAGCAGAAGCAGCAGCAGCAAGACTGTGGATGCTGTCGATTCTGTATACGGACAGCAGGAGCTGCAGCAGCAGCGGAGCCTGCGCTTGAGTGCAGTCAGTGACGGAGGTGTAGCAGTGGCAGCAGCAGGGGTGGGCCAGCGTGAAGCTGCTGTGGCTGCTGGTGGTGGTGGCACTGACAGTATGAGCTTCACAGGTCTTTCATTGCTGTTGGGTGGCAAAGGTGGCGTATTGAGTGCTGCTGCTGAGAGTGCCGCTACTGGAATGGCAGCAGCAGTGGGAGGAAGAGGGGGTAGTGGCGCTGCTTATTTGCCCTTCAATCTGACTACCGATCAACTGAAGCATGTAAGTGCACATCAAACAGGATGGAAGCTGCCACATTGCAACTCGCCTGCATTTTCTGGATGCTGCATAGCTTGAGTGCTGCGACTTCTACAGCTGCTGCTACTTGGTAGTGTGCTGTAAGGTTAACGATGTGTCTGATCTCGGTAGCTGTCACTGCTTCTGCTGCTGCCAGGCTGCTGCTATGGTTGCTGACTATGAGGCTGCCAGACATGCTGAGCTGTCCAGAGTGGTATCAGATCTTGTTGATGTGAAGACTGCTGCTGCTGTTGCTGAGACAGCTAGAGCCATAGCTAGGTAGGTGACTCTGGCAATGTGCAAAGGCGGTGGTTGGATCAGCTTTACATTGAGCAGGTGTGTTTGTTCACAGCTGTGTGGTCGTTGTTCTCAAGCAGCAGCTGTGCTGTGGTACGAGTTAACGCTGTACCAATGGCATGCACATGTCGATCTTGCATCTGCCATCGCCGCAGGCAACAACAGGCAGCAGAAGCAGAAGAAGCAAAGCAGCAGTTGCAACAGGCAGCGGCAGCGAGGAAGGCAGCAAGGAAGAGACAGCTGTTGCTGCAGCAGCAGGAGGAGATTGCGGTTGCAGCAGCCAGGTACGTACAGATAGTCTGGCCCAACTATTGTCATCCTGCATGTCTTGCATGCAGATCAGATGCAGCAAAGATGATACTGGCCACTGCGGCGCAGTTGTTACTGTGCTTCGGCTTGTGAATTGTGTGGCTGTTCGTCATGCACTGCTGTCTGCAGGAGAGCCAAAGCTCGCATGGACGAGCTGTCATATGAGCGGGCACTCTTGGCCCAGGCAGCAGCAGCAGATCACAAGGTAGCAATGCAGCAACTACAAGCAGAAGTCAAAGCTGCTCAGACACTGGGTGTGCAGCTGAAGATACCCAGCTTACAGCAGCAGCAAGAACCATATGCAGCAGCTGA
>JARWLF010006148.1:0-10964 GCA_029853055.1 Scenedesmus sp. KT-U
ACCAGTTACCCCAGCAGTCAAAGTGAGTCTGACACTCATCACTCATTTTGTCTTGTAGGTTTTCAGGGTGTTGACAGTATAGCTAGCTAGCAGCAGATCGTTGCACATTATCAAGTCATTAATCAATGCCATCGATCTGTCCCCAGCATGACCTGCACGCGTGCTCTGACAGCTGGTGGTGTCTATGTGTCTGCAGCCTGATGATCTGGCATCCATACGCAGCATACTGCCAAAGCCTGAAGAGCTTGTACAAGTACGCGAGTGTGCTAAGAAGACTGCTGCAAAGGCTACAGCCACTCTCAGCCCCCGTACCGACTCAGTTACAGGCACACCTGGCCCTCATGGTCATGCTTGCAGCGCAGCAGCTTCAGGCACTGCCTCCACTCCCCAGACACCTCGGCTGGGTGTCGTGGAGGCTGCCTTCATGGCTCTGGGTTCAGTGGACCTCCTGCAGGCAAAGATGAGGGCCTTGGAGTTCAGGTCAGACATAGTCCTGTGTACAGTTGTGGTATCATTCGCAGATGCACAACACATACATATGACATGTGTGAGAGGTGCCTGAGTCTTGACCATGTGTGCAGATGGAGAATTGGCAGGCCGTGTTCGAGTGGTGCAGTTGTTGACATTTACTCTCTTTGGCCCTCATGATGTGGCATGTGCTATATGTAGATATGATGTCGATGGTGTAGCTGCCTTGGTGTCAGAATACACCCATGACATTGGACATGCACTAGATGCACTCCGTGTCAGTGGTCAGTTACAGTACCTGCTGGCGTTTGTGCGTGATGTTGCCAACACCATGAATCGTGCACACAAGGGTCCTCTAACTGGCTTCAAGTTGGAGTCATTGGCAAGGCTCCAGGTGAGAATTGTGAAAGTTGAGAGATGTCATACCGGTGCTCATGTGCAGTTCTGTTACAGTGTGGTCCAGTGCATACTCAATCGCTTCAGCTTGATGTGCCCTCGAACACATCTACGCTGGAATGTGCAGCTGTTTAAGCATCTTTGTTGTTCAAACTCTGACCATCAAAGTTGGCTTGCATGGTGTTTGCTGTTGCAGTCCACCAAGATGGCTGGTGCCACTGACCTCAACCTGTTGCACTACATCGTGGCTCACTTATCAGCAGTGCTGCCAGGCGTGCTAGTGCTAGATGCAGAGAGAGAGGCCTTCAGGGCAGCGTGCAAAAGGGGAACTTTTGATGCAGGTGATGATCGATTGCAGTGAGCCAGTGCATAGTATAGGTAGAATAGCATTTCTTCTTCAGATGTGACCAGGGCTTGTGCATGTTCCTTACTGTGCTGTTGCAATCTGCTACAGTCGTTTTGGTGTCTTGTTCTGGCCTGCAGTGAGTGCACGCATTCGTACCCTCCTGGAGACTCAGCAGCGGCTCACGGCAGACTTTGCAGCTGCACAGAAAATGCAGCAGCAGAAGCATGACAAAGCGGCAGAAGCCAGAAACACAGCTACCAGCGAGCTACAACCAGTTGACTCCCTAGCGCCGGATGCAGGTAGCATTCAGGAAGACAGCCATGATACCTATGTCACACGCTTGGGAGAGTTGTTGTCCTCCACTGCACCTGTGATTGACAAACTTCAGCAGCAGCTTGAGGATCTGATCACGAAGTTCAGATGGACTGCTGAATACTACTGTGAGGATGTGGAGAAACAGGCCTGGAAGCAGCAGCCAGTATCCTTCTTAACCCATTTCCTGGACCTGCTGGACAGCCTGTCAGCTACTCAGAAAGAAAAGGCCCGGCTAACCCGCGTGACCACTATGCTAGCTGAATATGTAGAGACCGAGAAGACCCGCAGCGAGCAGAGAGACCAAGAGCTGCAGGTGCTTGAGCAGTCAGCAGACGACCAGCAACAAGCTGTAGTAGCAGTAGAGGAGCCTGAGGACCCAACGTTGCTTCTACAGCAGCAACTACTTCGACAGCATGCTGCAAGCAGTGGTGTCACCTTGCCTATGCTGGACAAGGGTGTTCAGCAGCCTGACATCAGTGATGGACAATGTGTGCCCCTCCCGTCAGTGCAGCAGAGGAGTTCACCTGTTGTGCCACGCTTGCCTCTCGGAGGTACTACCACCCCTGGTGACCATCAAGTTGCCACAGAGGTCTCTTGGGGCTCTGATAGTGTCACAAGCAGTGATTGCAGTGTGGGAAGTAGTGGTCCCGCTATTGAATTGACGACTACTGCTCAGGTCCATGCCGCAGGCAGCTTGTCAGCAGACTGTGGCAACAACCCAGTGCGTCGGCTGGTTTTTGGGGAGGAAGGGAGCTCTGCAACGGCTGTGGATGACATTGATCATGTTGAGGGCTTGTTGTTGGCCACAGTGGCGTGCAGCACTGCTGCCCAGGAACATGGCAGTGGCACAAGGGCTGCAGCAGATGCTTTCAACACCTTCAAGGAGAATCTTAGGTCTAGCGTAGCAAGCGCTCCTGATGAGCTGATGCACCTTGGTCAACTGGCAGCAGCTGCGGCGGCGGCGGCACAGAAGGGCCAGATAGATAGGCATGGAGCTGCTGGCATGAGCATGAGCCTTGATAGCTCTAGCTGGAGCCAATTGAGAAACCCAGCAACGGGTAGCAAAGGCCAGCAGCACTATATGCAGCCTACTTGCAGCAGCACGTCTAAGAGAAACAGCAGCAGCAAGGCACCTGGTGCAGAACACAGGCAGCAAGTGTGTCCTGCAGTGCCCCAGCATCGTCAGCAGCCGCAGACAGTGCAACAACTTGGAGGACAAAGCGCAACCAAACATCCAGCGACTGCTGTTGGTGGCCGGAAGTGGACTGCAGCAGATGCACAGCTTGCTGCAGCGGCGGCAGCAGCAGCGACTGTCAAGCAGCTCAGTGGACATCAATCCTCACCGAACAAGCTCACACCGCAGCAGCAGCGCTTGGAGTCATTGAGACTCAGAGGTCACAGACGAAGTCCTCCCTAGTCTCACTGGATTATTCTGATGACCGTGCAACTTTGTGCAGACTCTACTGCGACTGCAAGCACCATTGCCAACATTGTGTTTTGAAGAGGCACTGAGTTGTATTGTAGTGTTGTGGTCGATATGGCATCCACTTGCCGTCACCCTGGGGGAAACTGGGCCAGGCATTGTTTGGTCCGACCAAATAAACAACACAACAAATCCGGTATGATACCCCGCGAATCATGTGGTGCACCCATGTTGATGTGTAACGTGTATCATGTACGTGTGCTTGTATTCAGTGGCGTCCTGCTTCATTACCATTACAGGTAGTGAATTTACATGCTTTGTACACTGTACTGTATGGTATAAGGTCTGATGCCATGGCAGTGCCTGCATTAGCACAACCTTGTTACCACAGCGTGTCAGCACTTCTTGTGAATGGCGGCCCCTTCAGATGCAGCTGGCTGGTTTGTGTTTTGTATCTGCATCTAGACTGCTGCATGAGCCAAATCACCTTGTTGTCCACAGCCTGTTGCTCTGCAGTCGGCTTGCACACTGATTATCAACCTGGTCATCTGTCGTTCAACCTATCTACATGCACGAATCCGAGCACCCTGAATTACCAAATAATCCTCCTAACTACCTCGAAGAGATGGAAACACAGCGACTGAGTTGAGCTCCTGCTCTATGCCCGGTGACTGCGCGGAAAGGCGCCAACGTACTAGTGGGGTCACGGGTTTCTCCAGAGAAACTCTCAGCACCGCCGTTCATTATAGTTGCTGCATAACCCAAACACTAACTACGTCATGCCGGAGTGCTATCGTCCGTCAACCCACGGTTGTTCGTCGCGTGTACCGCCTGTTACAAGTTTACGTTGAAGTGAGTGTCCAGTCAAACATTGCCTTTTCAAGATAAAATGTTGTGTTCAACATTAGTGGAGCAATGTCAACCTTACCTTTGGTCACAGTCCTGGTGTGGGGGGTGAGTGTATCTGTTGAGACGGAAGCCTTAAGGCACGAAAACGCAACATCACGATAGCAGGTTGCAAGTAAGCGAAGTGCTGGTAATGACTTGAAAGACTGTTTCGTGGCTATGGAGCCACATAGCAGCTGTGGCATGAGCGGTGAAGGGGTTTCCCTCGAGCAAGTGCTCAAGCAAGCGAGCAGCAGGGCAGAAGAGATAAGGATAGAGATTGCCACGCTGAAGGAGAGAGTGGTGCGTATGCATTGTAATCTAGCTTTGATGAATTCAGTCCAGTTTACAACACAGGACACGTTTCGTTGCCTGCAGGGAGGTGGCAATCCCACCAGCACAGTCACTGTTCCTCAGTTGCTCAAGGGGGACGCCATACCAGATGTCACTGAGCCAGAAGTAGGTGCATATACAGCCTCCACATCGGATATACATATCTTAAAGTCTGATCTCATGATCCTCCAAGGCTTCGCCTCATGACTTGATGGCAGTCGCAGAGTGCTGTTAGCTGTGATCAGCGGTGTGATTTTTGTCAACATACAGGGGAAGCCAGATGATCCCGAGGGCATGTTGCCATACTCGGCTGTTGTGCCTTCCGGGGAGCGGCAGGCACCGCCAAAGACAGAAGATGGTACAGACACAGAGGATCAGCAAGGAGGTCAAGTACTCAGACGCTTTCTTTTGGGCGCGCCTACAGCCTCCAACCAAGCAGCTTATGCCAGTGAATTGAACTCAACAAGCAGCACACCTGGTACTGCTGAGGATTTTGGTGGCAGGAGCAGTGATGCTAACTTGATCGCACCAACAAGTCTGCAGGCTGTTGCTTGTGAGAACAGCAGTTGGCAGGAGGTGTACTCTGATGTCCTGCAGAAGCTCCACCAATCAAGGTGAGATTTGCACAACAGTCAGCATGATACTGTTTTTGCTGCATGTTGGTCTTGCTGGGGTGCTCATGTGAGTGTAATGCCTGCGTACATGAAGAGGGCCAAGGCCTAGCTCTGCTCCATTAGAGCATCAGGCTGGTAACAGCCGACACTGTCCTGTGCAGCATGGTGTGTGAACAGCTGTGCGGCTTGACAGCCCACTTCATGACTGAGCTCTAACCCTACATGATGTTGACTGGTGTAGGTCATTCAGACAGCTTACCGCCAGTGGAAACATTGCTGCTGTGCTGAGGAACATGGGCATCTCCAGCAAGTCCAACAGCATCAGAAAGAGGCTCATGAGAACACCTTTTGCTGGGGACACCTGCCAAGCAGCAGCAATTGCAGCAGGCGCCATCACCAGCGAGTGTTATGAAGGGTCTTGTGCCTCAGCAAACAATATGACATGTGTCATACAACCCTCACCAATGCATGTGGTGATGGCACCTGGCGCAACCAGCGACACAGATGCTTGGCAAGAAGAATGCAGGGTTACTGGAGGCAACAGCAGTGGTGGTGGGAAGCGTCTGCCGCTTGTCATGCCAGCATCTGCTGCTGATCTTCCAGTGCAAGCAGTGCTTGAAGAGTTGGATCAATTATTGGCTTGGCAGGCTAGCAGGTCACCTGGGGTACAGCACCAACTGAGACCAGGGGTCAATGTGACAGCTCAGGAACAGAAGCAGAGCACAGCAGAGTGTCTGCAGGTTGCAGATGCAGCAGCAGATGAGCAGCAGCTTGACGCAGAAGCAGACCCTGTTGCCAAGTGGCTGCAGTCTCTCCATCACCAGCGTATCAGTCTGTCAAGAAGCAACAGCAGTGGCTGCCTGATGTCAGAAGCTGGATGCAACAGGAGTGCACGTAGCAGCGAGTGCAGTGTCCAGAGGACGATGCGCAGGTCCAACAGCATGCCTTCTGCACAGCAACAGGTACTGCAGGTGAACATCATCACACAAGCTTTGCCAGCATAGACATCTTATCAGAACAAAGGGTTTATGGTCTGGCATGCTTTACCACATGTGGCAGATGTTGTTTTGGTTGTTTTGACACATGGAGGCACATGAGATGTGCAGATTATGTAAGAATGCATTTGTGCATAGCAGCTGCTTGCATATCTCAGGAGGCTTACAAGGCACATGAATGAGAGGTTCAGAGTCTGCCCCGGTTGCAGGTGTTCAACGCGGCTGCTGCAGAACCCCGTGCTGGGGACTTGGAGCATGGCAGCAAATCAGGCTCAACCAGTTTGAAGGACGACATCATAGCACAACTGAAGCTGGTGAGCAGATCAGTCTCTGCTATCGAGTTTGAAAGTTACATGAACAACTTCGCCCGTTTGACGAGCCAAGAACAGGCTCCTTGGGCATGAATATCACAGCAGCAGAACCAAGCTTAATCAGCACCTGCCGCTGTGCTGTTTGCACCAGCAATTTTGCACAGCAGTCTTCCAGATCAGAACATGCTGACCTTGCATTGCATGCAGGCTGCTGCTTTCCGCCCCTGGTCCCGCAAGAAACCCCAAGGCTTGACTGCAGAAGCCCCTATGGTGGTTCCTGTCGTACCTGCACCTGTCACAGCGGTTGAGTCTACAATGCAGCATACTGATGGTCTGGTTGACTCTGCCAGGGTCAGCCAGCACTCAAACAGCCTGGCAGCCGCTGTTGCAGCAGACGAGGGCGGTGACAACAGCTGCATCCACGAGGAATCACCTAAACACGTTGAGACGAATGCTGCTGCTGCTGCTGCTGCTATGTACAGCCCACCAGTGAGCTTACCCAGCATCAACACCAGAAGGTCCAGCACAACCACTTCAGCTATGCAGCCAGCACCAGCAATCGGTTCTCCCAGGACACCCAGCAGGTCAGCACTGCTGTACCAGAAGCTGCTGCAGGAGCACACCAGAAGCAGTATGAGTGGGTCACCCAAAGCAGCGGCTGCAAAGCGGCTCAGCGCCACCTCAGGTGTCACACATCAGCTGTCAGGAGACTTTGAGACTTGTGCTGACACGAAGACAGCACAGGGCCACATGCCTACGACAACAGGTAAGACTGGTTACTGCAAGACAGCATGCATCTACCCATAGTGTGGAAGTCTGCTTACCTGCTTGCAGTGTCGCATTTGAGCCCCCGCAAGTGGTGCCTGCAACCACAGACCTTGTGACTGTGACCTAACACACTGTTCTGCTGACTGTCTGACTTGCAGGTACTGTTCAACCCTGTCATGGAGTAGATCATCCTGTGCATGCCTTGGGTGGACAGTCAGGAACCACCTGCAGTGCATGTGGGAGTCCTGTGGTGACAAAAGCAACACCCTTCTCAGCTGGTACTCACAACAGCTGCATGACTGAAGGTGCAAATGATGAAGAGGAGCAGGGCACTGCAACACAGTCAGATGGCACAAACAGCACCCCTGCACCAGATGTTGCCTGCGCATCGATATCACTCGGTTGTCTGCTTGACAAGGATGGCTTGTACAGGCCGTCAGCGGGTGCGCACACCAACAGAAACTCATCGGCCAGCCCCAGCAGTGTCAAAGGAGCCAGTAGCAGGGCAGTTGGCAGTACAGTCAGCAGTCCGCGCAGCAGCCCTGCTGGACAAAAACAGCATGCAGGAGCTGCAGTTGCCAATACCAGCCCACCAGCCAGTCTGCAGGCTGGACCTGTTCACAGCACCAGCCCCAGGAAGACTGGCTATGTGTCATCAGCACACAGGGCAGTCAGCAGAGTGAAGGCAGCCGCTGCAGGACGTGCTGGTTCAGGAGCAGGCAGAAGAAGCAGTGTTGCCACTACAGGCTTCTCTATTGCTGAAGCAACCGGCAGTGCAGCCGGCGAAGCAGCCATGGTCACCACCATTAGCTGTGGTCAGTTGCTCCAGGAGGCAGCATTGCAACAGGCGTTCATGAGGGTTTCAGAAACCATTGAGAATGCTGACAGCACATGCAACACAGACTTGCCGCATTCTTACCGTGCCAGTGCCACTGTAGAGGAGTCCAACATATCCCTGGGTGCCCTGGTGAATGATGAGACTACAGCTGTAGAGAGTGGGAGGTGCAGCAGTGCCGCTGACCAGCATGAGTCAGGGAGCAGGAGCATCAGCACACATAACACCACAGCAGGTGGCAGCAGGTCGTCAGGTGTCTTTGTCTACCGCCTGCAGCCAGTCAATGACAAAGCAGGCCAAAGCTCTGCTACAGCAGCGGCTGCAGCTGCCGCCCTGCAAACATTGTCTGCAGCTGCTAATCGCAGAGGC
Source organism: Scenedesmus sp. KT-U (assembly GCA_029853055.1). Lineage (NCBI taxonomy): Eukaryota > Viridiplantae > Chlorophyta > Chlorophyceae > Sphaeropleales > Scenedesmaceae > Scenedesmus > Scenedesmus sp. KT-U. Next base: position 8,059 of record JARWLF010006148.1, read on the forward strand.
ATGTCAGCATCTCCTGATAAGAGAAGCTGCCTTCAAAGAGCTAGTGCCTCCAGCCGCAGCAGCAGAAGCACCAGTGCTGGTCCTCCCTCAAGAGCCAGTCTGTCACCTGGGGTGTCTAGAAGCAGTTCAGCCAGAACCAGGGCATCAACTTCATCCAGTGCATCAGGGGGCAGCCAGCGCATCTGGAGGCCAGGAGGCAGCACATCAGCTAGAGATGACTCCAGGAAACTGCAAGCATACCAGTCAGCCCGGAAAGCACTGATGGGCAGTGGTGGTGACACATGTAGTAAGAGAGCTACAGCTCCCAATGGCCCGAGCAACGGTCGTGCATCTTCATTGGTTGACAAGCGTATGGCAAGCCCACCTGTGGTAGAGAGGGATAAATCGATCAAGGCAGCCAGTAAGCAGGCAGCTGAGAACAGGAAAGTCGATGCAGAGACTACTACTGATGCACCTGTCACTGAAGTGACTGGTGAAGGAGCAATGATCTGCCAACAAGCTTCACCTCCTGCAGTCGCTGAACAAGGTGTGCAGGCAAACATGATGGTTGGATCTGGGCTGGAACGAGCATCATCCCTTCTCAACGAACTGAAGCACAAGTCACAGCCAACTGACAGACACAGCAGCCCTGGCAGGATGCAGCGCCTCAAGCTGTCAGCTGCACCAGAACCAGCAGCAGTCTCTCCTGCTATCCAAGCAGTGCTGAAAGGTGCTGATGAACCCCCTGGACCATCTTCCCCAACCACAAGTCAAGTAGAGGAGGCAATAAAGGCAGCACAGGTTGCACTGCTGCAGCGGCGCTGGCAATTGGCGCAGCTGAGGAGGGCGATGCAGCAGCACAGCAGCTCACCAGCTGACACGGCATGCAGCACTGTCATGTCTACCACCAACAGCAGTCCACCCAGTGTGGCAAGTGGTTGCAGAATCACAGCTGGTAGCAGGACAGCTGTCAATGTCAGTCGTCAACCTCAGCAGCATCAGGGGGCTGACAGCCTGACCTGCCCAGTACAGCCAACAGTGAACTCAGCCCCTTGCGCTGATGTACACAAGACACCCACTTCAGATGGTGGCATTGGGCTGGTTGTCAATTGGGATAGCAGTGCATCACCACAAGCAGCCGCCAAGTGGGCTGTACAACGCAGCAGTAAGAGTGGTCAAGAGGCTGCAGAGGCTGTACCCTCAGCAGAGAGCCAGCCCACTGTCAGCTGTTTTGCGACACCGCAGGTGCAGAACCTTATGGGTGCTGAAACGGAGCATGTATCCATGTCAAATGGTCCCCTGCATACAGTACGCTCCTCTACCGGACACAGCAGGTCTCTGGATAGCAGTCCCGTAAGGCGCCACAGCAGCGCTGCTGGGAGTCTGGCTGCTGAGGCAAGTGCTGCTGGCAACCTTACGATCAGGAGCGCAGCTAGTGTCTCTGTTCCACTACCAGCTTGGTCTGCACCTCGCCGTGTCAGCAGCAGTGGCTTGACCGGTGAGGAGCTGATGCAGTAGTACAGGAGGAGTAGTGCAGCGGAGACAGCTGAGGCAGCTGCAATAGCTGAAGCAGAAGGTGCAGCTGAGGGCAGCAGCGTGGCAGGGGCAATGAACCTTGATGCCATGCTTCGAGCATACAATGCCTTGAGCAGGAGGCGAAGCAGTGCAGATAAGTCTGCCGCCCTCGATGCACTCATGCACAATATGATAGCAGTGGCAGGAGTACAGGCTGCATGTCAGGAAAGCAGTTCTATGAAACCTAGCATGGCAGGAGTGCCTGAGAAATCAACAGACATGTTAGACGATGATGATGTTGACAGCCCACTTTGTAGCAACGGAGGCAGCAGCAGCCTAGGGTCTGCAGCTTGCAACTCAGAACTATCTGCTGCAGCTGTTGCTGCAGCTGCTGAAGGCTCAGGTCTGGTGATAGTACGCAAGGCTAACCCTGACAAAGCAGTCAGACTGAAGGACACAGTGACTGGCAAAGCTGTGCTGGCTGGTATTGGTAGTGCTAACATCACGGTACAACAGGCAGTGCATTGCTTGAAGGTGGGGCTGACTCGCATGCCAACTGCTACCTCAGGCGGCGATGTCCATTCAGAGCAGCGACAGCAGCACCAAACAGCGGGGCCTCAGGGAGGGCTACCTGGTGAGCATTGTGCTATATTTGCAGCAAGACCAGCATCACCAAGCAAAGTGCGGCCTCATAGCAGGCCCTGTTCGCCGTTTCACTGTTTTGGGCCTGGAGAAGCACTGTCTGATGATGAGGATGAGCTTGCAGGGGAGCATCAGCGCCAGCCTCTGCCTCATGATCAACAGAGCACAGTACAACAGAAGCACAACCAGGAACAGTCGCAGGATGGCGTACAGTTTGCAATGGACGAGGGTCAGCTGGTGCTGGTTGTCCCCAAGCACCTGGCACTGTCAGGTACAGCAGACACAGCTGATGCTTGCCGGTACACCGTCACAGGGGTCTCACTGCTGTGCGACAAAGGTGCAGAGAGCAGCGGCAGCCGCAGCCTGGAACTACTGACATGTGCGGGGCGCCACAGGATTGAGTTGGCCACTGAGAGGGACTGGGCTGGGTTGCTAGCAGGTTTGAATGCTATGCTGTTGTTGAGGGAGGCACAGAGCTCAGGCACAGTGAATAAGGTTGCTTTGGAGGGTGTGCCTCTGTCAGATCTTGCATGGAGCTCAGCAGTTGAAGGTGTTGAAGTGTAGAAGGGTTCTGATAGCATAATGAATATTGTGACAAACAAACTTTATTGTCGATTGCAAGTTCATTGATCCATGGGGTGACTAACATCAGGACATGTCAGCGATAACAGTGAGGCTGGACAAGTGACATCAACAGGACTGCTGGGCTGACTGGCATAAGTGCGTGAGACTGCAAGCATAATGGACGCATATATGCATAGGACATGACT
>JARWLF010006190.1:0-19395 GCA_029853055.1 Scenedesmus sp. KT-U
ATCCTATGCTGTTGTTTAGTCTGACACAGCTGACTTGCCTCTGTCTGGAAGGCAGTTGGTTTTCGGAAGTTGCAGCTGTAGAGGACCTGATGGTAGGTCTTCAGCAGTTGAGTCGCCTCAGGCATCTAGGTTTGCAACGATGCCTTTACAAGAAGTTCAAGGCTGACTCGGATGATAGTGAGGATGATGACGAGGAAGAAGAGGAGGAACAAGAGCTTCCAGAGCCAGCAGTGTATGCACCGCTGACAGCTAGCAGTCAGCTTACCCATATGGACATCACAGACTGCCTGATTCCACCTGCAGCCTCTGTATACATCTTCCGCACAGCAGAAGCTCTTAGGGAGCTGAGACTACTGAGGGCAGGTTTGTCTGTCTTCTCTTCGCCTGGAAGCTTTCAGCGGTTGACCGCCAGCTGCCCGGCACTTGAGCAACTGGAGCTTGAAATTGAAACCTGGGCTGAACAACACATAGTTTCTCCATTCGAAGACGTTGACTGTGACGTGCAGGTAAGTGTTTGGTTGGGAGTCAATATGCAATTGTGTGCTAGTTGATGCCATAAGCAGCTGACGACCACCCAAGCAGTATGACAATGCCTGGATTGATCCCAGCAAATACTTCCAGCGCTTTATTTTTGTGTTGGGTGCTTACCCTGATACATGTAGCATGCCATGCATCGCCTGCAACCGAATGCACTGCTCCACAGATGCCTAAATGAACAGGCATGATAACTGCTTGCAACCAGTGTGGTTGGGCATTGCTGGCTTGCTGCACTGCTTGTGACTGGATCAACGCCAACATGAGGAAGATCATGGATGTTGGCTTGGAAACCTCAGGTCCCGAATGCTGCTCCTCTTACTTGTCAGGCTTGGAATCTGTTGCAGGGACTCTCAACATTGACTCGCCTGACAGCACTCACAAAGATTAAGTTTGCAAAAATTGATCTCAACAATGAGGCCATGAGACACATTGGTGCTTGTATTCATCTAAAGGACCTGGACATTCAAGCATATGCTGAACCTGAGGCGCCTCTGACTGCAGCCGACATGATGGCCTTGACACAGCTGACAGGACTGACAAGGCTTGCACTTGGCCTTCGATTCGAACGGTGGGATGTCGTTGAAGAGGAAGTGGTAAGCTTGGGCACGGATGGCATGGGCGACTGCCTGCAAGTTTACCCTACTTAGTGCCCACACTGCTCAGCAAGGCTGGGTTGCTACAAGCAGCGCAGCTGTGGGCATCTTGTAAGCCGTGACACTAGTAGTACCCTGCAACAGCGAGCAGCAGCTGTCAGGTTTCGCCAACTGCAGCCCTGCACTTGCTCCATACCAAGAGACTGTGGTAACATGATATGCCTGTGCAGGTGTCCAAGTGTGCCCCTCTTGATGTGCATAAGCAGCTGCAGCAACTACTTAAATACCGACTCTGTTGAATCAAACGTAACCCCAGACTGATCAGTCCCTCATGGGGGCTAACCTGGTGGCAAGGCCAACCACAAGACTGTGCCCAACCATCTAATAATGGATCTGTAGTGTAAACCACCACCACCATGATCAGGGAGCTCACACATACTGCTGCTCTCACTGTTGTTAGATAGATGGATGCTGCTGACCATGGCTTCTATCTGTGTAGTTTTGTCAAGTATGTTGATCACTCTGGTGATGAATGCATTCTCATGGCAGGTGCTGTAGTCTTTGACTCACTGACAATGGGCCTGTTGCTGGTCAACCAACGCCGTAGTATAACTTCCTACATCGACCAGTCACCTGCCATGGTTGTAAATGATACTGTGGCAATGTTGTCTTGCTAAGTACTGCCTCAGCTGGCTCCAGGATGGTTGCTGCTTTCTCCACGACTCGTGAGCGGTAAGCAACAGCGCAATTTTGACAAGTTTCAAAGACACCAATGAGTTTACACCAATACGCTGTTGCACCTGACTTGTACTTGCTTGCAGTGCGTCAGCTTCGGTGACGGGTACAGTACGAAACAGTCCCATCCATCGCTTGGGGGACAATGACAGAGCTTACTTTGTTCTAGTATATAACCAAGAGATCACTGCAACCCGACGACTGTTCACACAAGGGTGCTACGAGTTGAAAAGCCAACTGGCGCGTTTCAAACCAACGCGGTGTTCACTTTCAGAACCAGGAATGTTTGAAGCTGACATCTAAGTCGAACAGGCTCTCCACTGTGACGCATCTGATCCCGGCATAGTCTGTTGGCTTCACCCAGGCAATCTCCCTGTTCAAATCACTCTCCCTGTCCAAGCAGTCATTGCAGACCAAGCAAGGAACCTCTTATGTGCTAAGTATGTTGGTGCCTGGGGTCTAGCTTATGTTGGTGTCTGGGGTCTAGTTGTGTCTGCCCACGATCTGCTCGCCTGTGGCATCATAAACCAAAAGAGACCACTTTTGCAGGCAAGCTTCGGTGACACCCAGCATCCCCCAATCGACGTCCTTGTGGGGATCTTGCAGCATGTTGACCAGCAACAGCGACTGCAATGTTGTGCGCTAGTGTGCAGCAAGTGGAGACAGGCAGCCAACTTGGCTACATGTGCTGTGGATGCTCCCAGCAACAGCAAGCGATGTCTCAGGAGCCTGTCTGCATGGCTCAGCAGCGGTGAACATGTGCACACTGCACAGCATCAGGGTGAAGTTCACATCTAACCTGAGGAATCCACCCCTGTTGCAGCTAACCGTGAACAAACTTACAGGTCTAAGGGTACTAAGACTGCCTCGTTGTCATTTGTGCGCCGCAAGTACAGATGTACCTGCATCTCCTGCAGCAGAAGAAGAGGCAGTGGCACCAACAGCAGCATCCATGTCAGAGAGCTTTCTTCCAGCATTGACAGCACTCAGCAAGCTCAGGCTATGTCGCACAATGCTGGATATTCTATGGCTATGCAGCTGCACTGCACTGCAGCACCTTGAGCTGTATGATGTGGAACATGCGACAGCAGCAAAGACCTCCAAAGCAGCAGCAGCAACACCAAGCACTTGGTGTCAGCTAGCTAATGTGCTGCCTCAGCTAACCCAACTAACGTATGTAGCTTTCAGGCACGAGCTCCAGGAGTATGATAAGCATCTCAACACTGTATGCCTTGATAAGCTGCAGCAGCTGAGGCTAGATGTATACAGCTCAGAATGGGTAATCTTCAAACTCCCACCCAGCTGAAGATGGCTGCAGCTATTGGAAGCAGTGCATCCTCAGCAGGTCACAAAGCATTCATGGCAACAGCTAACGCAACTGCAGCATCTGCAGCTCACAGGTGTGTGGGATGTTACACCTATGTTCCATCTAACCAGTCTGACTTGGCTATCAATCGAAAGCGGTAATCGAGCTGGACTTGATTGCGGGCCTTCTGGAGACTCTTCAGCAGTTGAGACAGTTGAGGCATCTGGATCTGGCGTACTGTCTGCGCGAATTGGAAGACAGCGGGCTGCCTGCCCCAGCAAAGTATGCAGCATTGACAGCCAGCAGTCACCTCACATTCCTGGACCTTAGAGACAGTTGCCTTCCAGAAGGTGTTGGTGAAAATCTCTTTGCAGCTGCTGATAGGTTGAAGGAATTGAGGATTCTCACAATACCACCAGTGATATTTAATGGGCAGGCAGCTTTGCAAGGTTGGTTGCCTGCTGTCCTGCACTGGAGCAACTGGACGTCCATTTGGACTCTTTCAGACCAACACCCATGGAACAAGGCATCAACTTTGATATGCAGGTAGGTCTCTTGATCAGCAGCATACGGCATGCAGATGCTTGAGCTAGTGGTCATCCAACGTTAGAAGAACGCCTTGAGCTGCATTCAACTGCACGGTCCCATGGTAGAACAGTTCTCTTCAAAGAGTGACCTGTCACCACTCATTCGATGTCAGCAGGCACCATGTGCCAAAGCATCAGCAGCATTATGTTACAGCACTATCATGAGGGCTGCCTGCGCCATGTGTGTCTGCAGGGAATGTCTGCTTTGGCTAGTCTCGCTGCACTCACCAATCTGGCTTTCGGTGTGGAGGCGACTGGTTATGCAATCGAATGCATTGGGGACTGCTCTCAGCTGGAAAAGCCAAGACTGCAGTTGCTCTTTGATAATCGAAGACCTTCTGATGCCTGCGGGATCATGTACCTGACCCAGCTCACAGCATTGAGAAAGCTGCGGTTGAAAGCTGGGTTGTTGAGAGAGGAGTATGATAGGCTGTTGGTAAGTGTTCTGCTGCTTACAGCCTGCAACAAATGCAGCAACATGCATGTTTCTATGCACTTGGGGGTCTTATACCACCTTTGCAACGAAAGGACAGCAGGCAGGGCAGTGACGGCTGCTGCCATTGCTTGCAATGTGTCACCAGCTATCAGAACCGCTATGCTGGCACTGTAAGAGCATGATATCATGGTTGGGTTGCTATTTGCAGGTCTCCAAGAGCTCCCCTCCTGATGTCTACCTGCAGCTGCAACAACTCGTTGCTGGTGAAGTGTACATAGGCCCTGCCCTGCATGACGATGATAGCGATGACCATGTTGAGCAAGGTGATACTACTGATGAGGAACCTTTTCCATCTGCCAATGAAAGTGACAATGATGTTGTTGACGACGACTCAGAGAACAATGATGTGTAGTATACGTGAGAATGCTATTTGTGTCTGTTGGTCTTGGAGCAGTTTCCAAAAGCAGTTTCCGAAAGGCTTGCAGAGTTCAGCGTCTTTCGTCCGTCGGCTAGTGACAGGGATGCAATCAGACAGTAATGGCATCTACTTTGATGCAGCATCAACTTCTATTGTGAATTGTTGGTCAGGATGGTGGAACATCATGGGTGGCATGGGGGTGTGAGTGTACTGCATGGATGCCATGCAGTCAACAGCGGTGTTTACATACCGGTGGTAAAGTCGTGTGTTTGGCATCACACCCCCTGCATCCAGGGCATAATAGCCTGCATGGTACCCCTGTGCTGAAGCTGACTGCTCTGTGCAGTGGAGAAACCCCACCCCAGGGGCCCCATTAGGCGTATCCCAGACCTATTGTTAGTGCATGGCAGAAGCAGCAAAAGTTGTGAATGTGCAGCTAATGTGATTTTCTATGCAATGTTTACCATCAAATGCTCGATTGAGTCGGTCCAGGGTTCGAAATTCCAGAAGATCAACTGTCAAACTTCGCCAAGCCTGAGAGCAGGTCAATCGCTCTGTTCCTCAAGGGAGTCAAGCACTGCGATTGCTTTTTCTTAGCGATGTCCCATATCGTTAATGTTGGAGGCAGCGATGAAATCGCTGCCACAGAGACGGAGCGTACTGTGCTGAGAAGCCTGCTGCCTGGAACTCATATACCTGTCCAAGCCGACAGCTGAGTGTCAAATTAAATGAACGTCTGAAGCTGTGTATAGTGGGTCATGGCACAGGTGCGCCATCGCAAGTGATACCTTAAGTGCTACTTGGTCCGCTTTCTCTGCAGCACAACAATCCATTGTGTTGCCTGTCCGCCAACTGGTGTCGATGTATGCCATTTCCTTATGGTGTATCAGTTCATCAAAGCTTGATGGCCACAGGTAGTCCCCAGAAGAACAAGGGGCGATGTTGACGTTCCTATAGATGTACTGGAGTACTGCAGCACCTTGACGAAAGGGAACGATTGCAGTGTGGGGCTTTGGTGTGCAAGAAGTGGCGTTTGGCAGCTAATCTAGCAACATGCAGAGTATTCGGTGCTAAAGACAGCGAACAGAGTGTGAGGAGCCTGTCAGCCTGGCTCAACAGCAACAGCAATGCTTGCAGCTTACAGAGTATCCATGTGGGGGAAGCAGAACATTGGGGCAAGGTGGAACCTGCTCTCAAACTGCCAGTTCAGAAGCTCACTCAGCTGCAGGCTCTGCAGCTGTCACGATGTCGCCTCAAGTTTGCTGCAGCAGATGCTGCAGCTTGCTCAGTAGCATCTGCGCAGCATCAGCAGGAGCCACAACACACTGCACACCTCTTGCATCACTCTCAGTGCTCAGCAGGCTGGAGCTGAGTCGCACAGTATTGGATCTCAGCGAGCTGCGCAGCTGCACTGGACTGCGGCACCTGGATATGAAACTTGTACACCATGTTGCAGCAGCCAACCTCATGGCTGCAGCTGGAGCAACAGCAGCAGCAGTGGAGGAGGGAGATCTTCAACCTTCTAAAGGCACCTGGTTGGAACAGCTAGCTGTCGCGCTGCCCAATCTGACGCAGCTGACGTACCTTGCATTGAGGCCAAGTGCTTGGCATGCCACTGGAGTGTTAAAGCATGCGGATGCTGTCAGTGGCTCCGTGTATGATATCGCACACAGGGTCACAGGCAGCATGATCCCCAGCTTCTGTAAGAGCCTTGGCACTCTGCACGCCCTGCAGGGGCCGGCGCTTGGCTGTGTAAAAGCAGTTGATTTGGCTCGCATACCAGCCAGCCTCACATCACTGCAGCTGAAGTTCAACTTGGCTTTTGAGCGATTGACTGCCAACTCAGCACCTCAATTACAGCAGCTCAGACAGCTGCAGCATCTGGATGTAAGCGGGGCTGTCTTTCTTGACCCCGTGCTGCTGTTCAGCCTCACTCAGCTAACCTGGCTTCGTATGGCCGGTAGCAGGTATAAAATCTGGAAGCAGTTCAGGCGCTGATGGCAGCTCTCCAGCAGTTGACATTGTTGAAGCATCTCAACCTGGAAAACTGCCTCTTGGACCTGAATATGAAGATGACCCGGAGCTTCCAGAACCTGATGTGTATGCAGCAATAACAGCTAGCAGACACCTTACTCATCTAGATATCACAGGCTGCCTTCTGCCACCAGCAGGCGCCCAGGGCATGTTCGCAGTTGCTGCTGTCTGGCTGTGGAGCAGCTGGAGCTTCAGTTCGAAGAGTGAATTATTCCACAGACCATCAAACCTGACGAAGATGTTGATGTTGATGTCGAGGTGGTTTCTGGTGTGGTGCAGCCCCATGCGCTGCTAACAATATGATCAGCAGTCTCTTTGCTTCGCATCCCGTTTAACACATTGCTAATCAGAAAGACAGGAACAGGTGCTGCTGTCAGTCATAGTCAATTGCTTGTCGTTGCAAGGACGGTGTAGGGTGAAAGGCATCATACGGTCAAACTCATCAACAACGTGCTTTTTGGATCCCTACGTCTGCAGGGGCTCTCTGCTCTAACCCGTCTGTCAGCAGAATTGATATGACTGATGATGCTATGATCAGCATTGGTGCCCTCACTTGGCTAAGAGACCTGGCTCTTGACACACAAGCTGAGCATCACACGCCTCTCACAGCAGCAGGCATGATGCCCCTGACTCAGTTGACAGCACTCACAAGTCCTGATTTGTGTGTTGGAGTTCATGGAAGAGGAGTTTGTGTAGCAAACAATGGTAAGTCCCTCTGCCCTGCAGAAGGAGTGAGCTGCATCTTGCACGTCACAGCAGCAAAGCATCTCTTCTCCGTCTTAAGTCCAGCCCTCTTGCAACACCTGCTTTGTCACGAAGTTGATCAGCACCTGCCAAGGTGCTGCTAAGTGTCGACTCAAGACACCTTGGCCTACCTGGGTTTCAAAAATGCACTGGTGGCGGTCCAACAGCACTGCCCTGTTCTTGTCGACAAGAACCTCCTCTTGTCTGTCCAGGTGTCCCATTGGTCCCCTCCTGACATCTACAGACAGATGCAGCGGCTCCTACAGAGAGAGTTGATGAGGGAGGCGTCTCTGCAGCAGGGGCAAGCTGCAAGCAGCGATGATGGTGAGTCCGGTGATGGTGGGGATGAAGAAGCCACCGGCACTTATGATGATCGTTCTGAGATGGATTGGGGGTCAGATGCTGGATCAGATGTAGGATCTGTAGACGATGTTGCAAACAGCGGCTTTGATCAGGATGGTGACTCTGATTATTCTGATGGCGCATCTGAGAGCGGAACTGACAAGGACTCCGATGCTGATTCAGATGGGGGTGGTTCTGGCAGTGGTGGTGATGATTGTGCTGATGATGTCAATGATGACCTATGTTGCTTTTGAACTATGCTTGTGAGAGCATGTTGTGGATGCCAAGTGTGATGTGTGAGCGCCAGTTGCCATCATGTTGCAGCAGGCTTGGCACGTGCAGAGCTGCCTCTTTCTGCGTATTGTTTGTTGCCTATGTCCTTTGATCATGGTTGACACACAGCTGCTTGTTAAAACTTAAAGGCTGCTGTAATGCACATCATTCTGCAGTTGGTGTAGTGTGTCTGATATTAGGTATGGTTGAGGTTTGCTTGCTGCAGCTCAATGGTTTGCCCCTTTTCATGTGTTCACATCTTCCTTATCAATGAGAGAGAGCTTGCGCAGTAGAAGATAAGCTTGATGTCACATATAGCTGAACTGATAATCTGTTTCTGTATGTGAGAACTGGCAGGAGCACAGTTGTACAGACTGCTGTCACGGTCAACTGGGAAGTGACATGAGAGATTTCTGAGTCTCCTTGCAATTGGAGGTAAGCTGGCTGGCAAGAGTTGTTATGGTAGAAACGGTGAGGCACGAGATGGTGTAGACATGTTGTATTCTAGGGCAAGCAGCTGATAAGGTGTCAGTGAGAGGCTTTGGGTTTGGTGGGGCGCCTGTAACACTTCAAGTTCGTACCGAACCTGCCCGCAACAGTGCGCTTGAATGTAAAACAAGTATAGTTACGTCTTTAATTTATGTGCTGACAGCCTCTGTCACCGTTGCGCCTCTGTGTTTGTTGCCTGGTACCAACTCGAACTTGCGAGTCCTGGCTATCTGCGGACGAGTACCTTCTGATACTGCAGACCTTGATGGTTGCTATTGATGCACAGGATACGATGGCAAAGGTCCGTAGCTGGCTGTCAAAGTCTTTTGTCTTGAAGGGGTTCTTTGTGCTGTGCAGGACAGCAGCCTACTGCCTTGCCTTCCTGGCCACGAGATGTGCAAATGCACGTGCTGTACATCCTTGTGCCACGCTCTTGGCGCCCTGGCGATTTGTAGCTTGCGTATATAGCTTGCTTTGTCACAGACTGTCTTGATGGCTGCAGGTGCTGGACAGAGGAAGCAGCACTGGTGAACTCCCAACTGATGTGCTTGCTGGGGTGCTGCAGCACCTTGACGAGAAGGAACGGCTGCAATGTTGCGCTTTAGTGTGTAAAAAGTGGCAGTTGGCAGCTAACCTAGCAACAGACAGAGTAGTTGGTGCTACAGACAGCGTACAGAGTGTAAGGAGCCTATCAGCCTGGCTCAACAGCAACTCCTACGTCAGCAGATTACAGAGCATTCAGGTGAAGCGCGGAGACCGGTTTTTTGTGGGAGGTGCACTACTGTGGCTGCCTCTTGGCAGAATGACGCAACTCAGAGCTCTGCAGCTATCGGGGTGTCAGCTGGAGGTGGTCGCAGCTGAAGCAACTGTCCCTGCAGCTGCCTTACACGGAGCAGATGTTGCAACACAACCACGGTCACTTGCAGCACTAACAGCACTCAGCAAACTCGAGCTATGTCTCACAGCATTAGATCTCAGTGACTTACGCAGCTGCACACAGTTGCAACACCTGGACTTGAATCATGTGACGCATGTTGCAGCATCAGATTCCATGGCTTCACATGCAGGAACAGCAGCAGCAGCAGAGGGTCGGCCATCCCAAAACAGATTATCAGCTCCGCTCGCTGCAGCACTCCCCCATCTCACTCAGTTAACGTACCTTAGCGTCCGACCTGGCGTGAAGGCCATAGTGCCCTACCTCAGCACTCTGCCCAACTTGCAGGAGTTGAAGCTTAGCTCAGCGACAATTAGAAATCTGGCACACCTACCCACAAGCCTTGTATCACTGCAGCTGACACTGCAGCCCAGACGCATCCACGAATCAGCCATGACAGTCGAATCAGTGCCTCAGCTGCTGCAGTTGACCCGGTTGCAACACCTTGATCTAAGCCATGTTGGGGGATTTGACCCTGTGCTGCTGTACAGCCTCACTCAGCTGACATGGCTCCACTTGGATAGCACGGACTATGAAGATGCTGCAGCAGTAGCAGAGCTTATGCTCGCTCTACGACAGTTGACCCTTTTGAGGCATCTTGACCTGGCAAAGTGCCTTACAGAGTTAGAACCGGAGGAAGAGGAAGTTCCCTCTCCAGACGTGTACGCAGCACTGGCAGCTAGCAGTCATCTCACACACCTGAACATCGCTGATTGTTGGGTTCCTTCAGAGGCTACTGGAAGCTTGTTCGCAGCTGCTGATGCACTACCCAATTTGAGGGTACTGACCGCTGGGCTGACTCCTTTCACCATGCCTGGCAGCTTCGAGAGGCTGGTGGTCTGCTGTCCTGCTCTGGAGCAACTGGATATACAGTTGGAGGAGTGGGCTGTCCAGGACTTTGTTGGGCCAGATGAAGATGTAGGCGTTGACGTGCAGGTAGGCAAAGGTTGTGCCATGTACTTGTGATCCTAGGCTGGTCTTGATAGCCGTTGTTCATATCGGTGTGAACTTTGAGTCCTTGGATTTCCTCAGGCTGCCCACATGCAGACAGGCAAAGGCAACATGAGCATCACCTATCGCTGCACAAACTCAAATGCTGGGTTATCATCCCATCTGCAGCACTGCATTTTCTCTTCACCCAAGTATCTGACACACCCTGTCCGACATGTCTTGTGCAGGGACTCGCTGCCCTGGCTGGCCTCCAGCAACTGACCAAGTTGAGTTTCTACAGGATAGACATGACAGATGATGCCATGAACAATATTGGTAACTGTGTACAGTTGAGGGACTTGACTCTGATCACACATGCTGAAAATCATACACCTCTCACTGCAGTTGGAATGATGCACTTGACACAGCTGGCAGGATTGACAAGGTTTAAATTAGAGGTTGAGTTTGTGCAAGAGGAGGTCGTAAAGACAGTACTGGTAAGCCTTATGAGCATGATCTGCCCTGTGCGTATTGCATGTCAACGGTGGAAGCATTGTGCATAGGGCAAGCTCCATACCAGCCAGTGTCTGCATCATTAGTCCAAAACTTGCTATGAGGCGAAGATGCTTCGTGCAACTGTTGCAGCTGCAGCATGGGTGTCTGCTCTGTCACAACCAACAGTGGCTGCCCAGCAGAGTCTACCCGTACTGGCTCCGCACTGAGACAGTGTCATGATGTTGCTGATTGTGCAGGTGTCCCACCATGCACCTCCAGATGTGCACCTGCAACTGCGGCAGATCCTTTTGCAGGAACTACTCAGGGAGGTGTTTCTGCATATTGCAAACCACTTCGGCAACGTGGCTGATGCTGATGCTGATACTGATGCTGACAGTGACTGGGACAAGTGATTTATGTTTGCTGGAAGATCTCAAGGTTGCTCATGAATATTCCTGATGCTGATGCTGTAGAATTAGCAAGCTGATTATAACAGGCGTTGATAACTTCAGTGTGCGGGAATATCACAGTTGTGGGACAGCAGTGTTGTTGTTGCATGCAGACGGCGGTTGTGGTCAAGATGGTGGATCTGATCGTACTGATGGCGCATTTGGGAGCAGGAATGGTAAGGACTCACATGTGAATTCCTGTGATGAATCTGTGGCTGACAGTGCCGGTGATCCAGATGGCGGGGGTGGATCTGATGGTGGATTGATGGTGGTTTGATGCTGATGATGTTACTGTTGTTCTATGTTGCTTGTGATGTGAAGCGTGTTGTTGATGTCAGGTTTGATGTGCGGCAACACAGCTTATGATACTGCAGCAACATCAGTTTTCAAATTGCTGTGCAAAGCAGTCCCTGCTGTTGCCCTCTGGTTGATCTTGCTCAAGCCTTGCCTATGACCTTGTTTTGTAAACAGACACAAAGCTACGTGTGGTCAGTGTCTACGGGTTGCAGTTGTTCCACAACTCACAAGTTGTGATCTGCTGACTGATTGGGGATGCCTTGCAGATGGTTGACGTCACCAATCCTTCATGTTTACTCTACAGAGATTCCTCGATCTAGGCTAGTGAGGCCACAGGGGTATTGAGGCTCTATACATATACCCTACCCCTGAGTGAGGCTTTATGTCAGGTATAGGCTGGATGGCAGATGTTACTGGGTAGAAGAACTGGGAGCAGTACAGTTGTACAGCCTGGTGTGAAACAGGCATTGACATGTGGGGTCTTGAGCTGGTATGCGAAAGTTGCTATGGTAGAACGGTGGAGTATTTGTTGTGTTGAGACATGCAGTGCTCTAGTACAGGTAGCTGTTCAGCTATGAGAGGCTTTGAACGCAATGGGGCGCCTGTCACACTGCCGCGCCGAAACCTGACCACAATGCTGCGATCTCTCGATGTCAGAGGAGTGAGTGTTATTGTCACGTATGTAATTGATGGTCGTGCAGGCAGCCTCCCACCGTTGTACTTCTGTCCTTGTTGCCGGGTATTGAGCTGGCGTTCCTGGCCATCTGGAGACAAGTGTCTTGTAATCTCGCTGTAATCCCGGCGAGGCTCCAAGTGAGGCAACAAGGTTACAATGGCAGAGGTCCGCAGCTGGTCATGATCTTCTGCGTTGTATAGTCTGCTGTATAGTCTGCTGTGCTGTCAGGCTACTGCTCTACCTGTCTGTCGATTGGATGTGTTCTGTGTTCGTGTGCCACGCTGTTACCACCCTGCCATTCGTGACGTTGCATAGTATGTCTGTTGGTGTATCACATATTGACTTGGTGGCTGCAGGTGCTCGAGGAAAGCAGCAGTGTTGAACTCCCAACTGATATACTTGCTGGGGTGCTGCAGCACCTTGGCGAGAAAGAACGGCTGCAAAGCGGTGCCTTAGTGTGTAAGAAGTGGCAGTTAGCAGCTAACCTGGCTACTTGCAGAGTACTAGGGGCCACAGACAGCGAGCAGAGTGTGCAGAGCCTATCAGCCTGGCTCAACAGCAACAACTATGTTGGCAGCTTACAGAGCATTCAAGTGACAACATGTGGACGTCACCTGAAGCACCCGCCTTTCTTGCAGCTGCCTGCAGACAAACTCAAGGGTCTGCAGACTCTGCAGCTGTCATACTGTTTTCTGGATATGTCCTGCACAGATGCAGCAGTCCCTGCAGCAGATGCAGCAACATTCATAGCAGTTGTCAGAGCAACCCAGCCCAGATCATTGACAGCACTCACAGCGCTTAGGAGCTTGCAACTGGACAGAACTGTGCTGGATGTCAGTGCACTGGGCAGCTGCACCAGACTGCAGCACTTGGAGCTAACCTGGGTGCGGCCTGTGACAGTGCCTGACCCTGCCACAGCAGCAGAAGCAGTAACAGCAGTAGTAGACAGATCCCAATGGTGCAGAGGGAGCCTCGCGGGTCAGCTGGCTTCAGCTGTGCCTAATCTTACTCAGCTGACATACCTTTCTGTCATGCCTGACGCCTATGCTGTCATCGACCATCTCAGCGCCCTGCAAAACCTGCAGGAGCTAAAGCTAGGTCATGTGCTGGCAGAGCATCTGGTGGATCTACCGATCAGCCTCACAGCACTGCAGCTGTGGCTGCATAACTATCAAGATTCAGACCATGTTCCCAGCTCATTAGCGCATCTGCTGCAGCTGACGCGGTTGCAGCGGCTGCATCTCGTTGATGGTCGGGAGTCTGTACCCGTGCTGTTGTTGAGTGTCACCCAACTGACATACCTGGTGCTGGAGGATGACGAAGCAACTGAGGAAGCAGCAGTAGAAGATCTGATGGCAGCTCTACAGCAGTTGAAGCATCTGCAGCACCTTGGCCTAGCACACTGCCTTCTTGAGATAATCAATGAAGAGTTTCCGGACCCAGAAATATATGCAGCATTGACAGCTAGCAGTCACCTCACATTCCTGGACATCAGGAATTCTTGTTTCCCAGAAGAGGCAAACAATCACATGTTTGCAGCTGCTGGCGCACTCAGAAATTTGAAGGTACTTTTGGCTGGCCCAATGCTGTTCAGCGAACCTGGTGACTTTGAGCGGCTGGTTGCCTGCTGTCCTGCACTGGAGGAGTTGGAGCTTTAATATGAGGATTGGCGAGCTCCATATACTGACTGGCGCAGTGAAGCAGCTGATGTTGATGTGAAGGTAAGTATGCTTGCCCAGAAAGCAAGGATATTGAAGGAACAGTGGTGGGTGAAAGCTGTATGCGGTTGGCACTGTCTTACCCCCAGGTTGTGCAGCGGTCGTAGCCTAGAGGTCCCTTCTAGGCAATGCATGGCTGACTGTCAGACATTCGGAGCTGTGATTGCTGCTGTGCTTTGCCATATATGAGTTTTGCAGTTGTGAGATGGCTCTTCTGTGAGGGTTTTGCAAGCCTGTCATAGGCTGCCAAGAAATGCTTGTCAGAGCAGACAAGCTAAAGCTGCACTGCAATCTGGAACATGTGTCAAACTTCGAGTATTGCATACTCGATTTCTTGCAGACTGACTGTCAGTGGCACTTGCTGCTTGTTGTCATGATGTGTTGTTGCACAGGGACTCTCTTCACTGACCTGTCTTATGACACTGACCAAGATTACGTTCGAGTCTGTTGACCTGACAGATGAAGCTCTCGAATACATCGGTGCCTGCACTCAGCTCAGGGAGTTGAATCTGTTGACATCAGCTGAACCCAGTTCACCAGCAACTGCAGAAGGCATGTTGTCTCTCACCGAACTCACGGCTTTGACAAGGTGCAAGTTTGAAGTCCAGTTCAAGAAAGAACACCCAGTCAATACGGAGTTGGTACGTCATCGAGTGTGGTATGATGATCAGTAGCACTATAGTACTGCTATGATAGCTGACCGAACAATCACAGATGCTTCACCATCTGTTTAGTGCAGATGCTTGCTTCTTATGCTTCTGGCATGGCCAATGTGACGAGAGCAGGCAGCGCATGCTTTCTGACTATATACTATGATGCCACAGTGACATGGTGGTTGTCAAGCTCCACACATGTACAATCTGCCTTTTTTAGAAATCTGTCTGCCCGGTGGTTGTGATAGCGATGTTTGGTCATGTTGGTGCATGTGCAAATTTCTCTGAGCTTCCGTCCCGATGTCCATTGCCAACTGGAGCAGATTCTTTATGATGAACTGGACAGAGAAGTAATGCTATCTACTGGCAGCAGCAGTGATTGGTCTGATGGCGGTGGGAGTGATAATGAAGGTGGTTCTGATGATGCTTTTGATGATGATGATTTTGGAGGAGGAAAGCTCATTGTTTACAGTTATGCACCCTGTACACGCTGATTTGCGGACCCGGGAATGTTGGCACCCGCGTTGTCATGATGAGGTGTTGTTCATGCAACTGAGCAGTTCTGCTGAGGTCAGCAATCGTTGCGTATACTGGCAGTGACGCTGAGGCTCGTAGCCCAGCAACGGTGCTGAACATCTGCGAGTCCTGTCTCAACCCAGCAAGCTCAGCTTGAAGCTGGTATCTCTGTTTCACCGCACAGAGTGTTGAGAGTGTGGTGGATACATGACCTTAAGGACAGTACATGTGAAAAAGACATGAGAGCAGCAAAGCAGTCAACATGCAACGTGCAAAGTATGCTGCAAATAATAGGGCCGCTACTCATGTGCAGTCGCTGTGAATGGCACAGAGCTACACTGTGTGCCAATTATATATATATATATTGACTGGTCAGACATGCTGATGCTCATGGTATGCTGAGCACACCTCTGAACACCAATTCAAAGCAGTACTCTAACACTAACAACAAAATAATATATATTGGGGCAATTCGAGCTCCTGCTGAGCCAACGAACCGTGCAAACCCACCACTGTCAGCAGCTAGTATGCTAAGAATTCTTAAATATGCCTATTCAACACTTGAATACAGCGAGTATGCTAAAAATGTGTCCCATGAGGGTGCACTGGGCTCGCGAAAGTGACCAGTCTCGCGATGTGCACAGTACCTAGCACGGTGACCTCAGCGCTATTTGTTTCATCTGCGCCTAGAGCAACAACCAACGCAAAGTACTGCCCCTCTATGATGCCAACTGTGCTTGCTGCTACTTCACTCGAAACATGGCTGCACTGTTGCAGCAGCCATGTACACGTACGGCACACATCTGCAGCATCTATTCGGCATCCTGAAACCCTTATCTCGTCCAGTAAAAGTAAACGATACACAGATAGCACTGCTGTGGGCTAGGATCAGCTTGCGGCGAGCTGAGGTGGCTTTGGCAGTGATGAACCCCGCACATACGGATTCTTAGGCCCGTTCGATGCACTGACTCCTCCAAGCTGGTGCTTTGCGCACACACAGCATCTAAAGTTTTTATAAAACTTTTCGTGCATGCATTCAGATCGAGGAAAGTTTCACAGGAAGTTACATGCATGCCACCGATCGATCGACACAGCAGCGACCAAACGAAGCCACTTCAGGCCAATCGCTTGCATACTGAGCATTTTTCATGCATAGAAACACCATCAATGCCGCGCAACGGACCAGCGACTGCCCCAAGTGTCTGTTCGAGCATCAGTGCTTATGTAGTTGGTCGCACATATTGAGCAACACTTGTTGAGGGCATAGAGCGCTGTTATGCGTTACTTTCCTAGAACACAATATCTTCAATGAAGCGCACAACATGCTCCAGGTGCTGCATCAGCTGGCAAGTGAGGCAGTGCCAGACACTGCACTGGCGGAAGTTTGAATGACTTGACAAACTGCCAATATTCTCGGGGCCCGCATGATGTTCCCAACTGCCATATCAAGCCTTAAAGCTGCACTTGATCAACTACTGTTTGCACCGGATTGAAGCGCGCTGACAGTAGTTGGGGCTCCGATCTGTTCACCGTTACTGTCTTTGCTTCCCCGCCCCTGGCAGGCATAGACTGGTCCTAGCATCACTGCGGTATCAGTGCATATCTTGAGTTATAACATGCATATACAGGTCCGCAGCTGATGATTGTGGCTTGTATGTCCACCTGCATCTCAACACAGACCCCCTTGTGCCTTTGTAGCCTTGCTGGTCGACTGAGGAGTTCATATAACTTATATGTCAAAACAATGTGCTATATGGTCTGCGATATGTTGCGGCAACATACCCTTGCGTCTTGTGTGAAGTCAGAGGCTTAACAGGTTTTCATGCGCTGCAGGTGCCATGTAACGGAAGCAGCAACCCCGAACTCTCGACTGATGTGCTTGCTGGGGTGCTGCAGCACCTTGACGAGAAAGATCGGCTGCAGTGTGGTGCCTTGGTGTGTAAGAGGTGGCAGTTGGCAGCTAACCTGGCAACCTGCAGAGTCCTTGGTGCTACAGACAGCGAACAGAGTGTGAAGAGCCTGTCAGCCTGGCTGGACGGCAACAGTTATGCCAACAGCTTGCAGAGCATTTGCATGAAGGCAGCAAGTGGCTGATTCAACGCAAGGCCCTTGCTGCGGCTGCCTGTTGATAAGCTTTCGTGTCTTGAGGCTTTGCAGCTGTCACAATGCTGCTTGGAGATCACTGCAACGTGTCGCTCAGGGCCTGCAACAAGTACAGCAAGACCTGGTGCAGCACAATTCATTTCCCTTGCAGTACTAACAGCACTAAGCAGGCTGGAGCTGAATAGCACATCTTTGGATCTCAGCAAACTTGGAAGCTGCACTGGATTGCGACACCTGGACATAGACTCTGCACAGCATATTGCAGCAGCACAGCTGACAACTGCAACAGAGGCAGCATCAAGGGCGACGGTACAGTCTGCCCATGGTCTGATTGCTGCAGCCCTGCCTAATCTCACGCAGTTAACATACCTTGCTGTCAGATCTGGCGCCAGGGCTGTCATGAACCAACTCAGCACTCTGCCAAACCTGCAGGAGCTGCAGATTGGTCAAGTGGCAGCAGAAGATCTGGCACATCTACCAACAGGCCTTGTTTCAGTATGGCTATCACCACACCAGTCCCTCACTCGTAGCTCAGTGCCTCAGTTGCTGCAACTGACACGGTTGCAGCAGCTAAATCTGAAACTTGCCCGGGTGTTCGATCCAGAGTTGCTGCATAGCATCACCCAGCTGACATGGTTGTGCCTTCGCGGAACCAAGCAATTCACTTCTGCAGCAGTAGAAGGGTTGATGGCAGGTCTGCAACAGCTGAAGCTCTTACAGCATCTTGACTTGGGGTGGTGTCTCAGTGAAGAGAGTCTTGATGCAGCAGCATATGCAGCATTGACAGCCAGCAGCCACCTCACATACCTAGATATCACAGATTGTCGCCTCCCTCCAGAAGCCAATGATCACATGTTCACAGGAGCTGATGCACTGGGGCAGTTGAGAGTCTTGATAGCTCCGGTAACCCTCGTGTCCATGCCTGGCAGCTTTGTGAGGTTGGTGGTCTGCTGTCCAGCGCTAGAGCAACTGGAGGTGAAACTTGAGGAAGAAATAAAGGATCAGACATATTTAGACGTTGACATACAGGTAAGAGTCATGGCGAGGATGCTTGTCTCTGCAGGCATATCACACGATGCAGAGTCCATTAGCCAAGCCACGTCGAACCAATCAGTATGTGGCCATGGCATGGTTCATGCAATTGCTTGTTTGCAGGGGATTTCTGCCTTGACTCGCCTTCAGGCACTCACACAGCTGAGTAAACCAGAGAATGAACCTGACTGATGATGCTATGAGGATCGTTGCATCATGTACCCAGCTAAAAAATCTGGCCCTTGATGCCCGAGCTGATGGTGAAACAGAGCTCACTGTAGCTGGTCTCTTGCGCCTGACTCAACTCACAGTTCTGACCAGACTCGAGCTGTTTTTCATATTTAAAGATGGTGATACCGATAACAGGACACTGGTGAGTATTGCTCATGCATCCAACTTGTTAGACCCAGCACAACATTGTCAGCTGATTCTGCTGTGATCAGTGTTGCATGTACTACAGGCTGAAAGGTTATGCTGGTGCAGCCAGGACGACGAGTGTTATTGGCATGATTGTGTGACGATTTTGACAATCACGGTGTACAGCAGCTAGTACCAGTTGTCTAGCAGCCCCCATCCCATCTGCATGATACCAACACGCTGCGAAGGTTTGTTTGCATGTGCAGGTGTCCAAGAGTGCAGCCCCCAATCAGATGTTTACCTGCAGCTGCAGGAGCTCCTAGCTTGTCAACTAGTCAAGGAGGCATCTCTGAAGTGATGAGGCTACTGCATCAGGAGATGCAATGATGACTGTGATGCAAGATGGTTGGGCAGGTGATTTTGCAAATGCAAGCCAGGCAGTTGCTAGAATGGTCGCTCTTGATGATGTGCCCTTTTGATAAGTTTGATTCCTAATCGAATAGTGTTTGCAGTGCATTGAGACTATGCATGGAATTCACCTGTCTGTCTCTGCTGCTTGAGCGGCATTCTACTGCTGTCCCTCCTGAC
This sequence comes from Scenedesmus sp. KT-U, assembly GCA_029853055.1. Taxonomy (NCBI): domain Eukaryota; kingdom Viridiplantae; phylum Chlorophyta; class Chlorophyceae; order Sphaeropleales; family Scenedesmaceae; genus Scenedesmus; species Scenedesmus sp. KT-U. The sequence continues at coordinate 19,243 of JARWLF010006190.1, forward strand.
TTCTAGTGCACTATGCAGCAGGTTGTGTGGTTAATCGTCACAGTGCATTGAGTAGAGAGATTGCCATGTCACCAGATATCAGCAATGACGATAAGGTCTTTGTTACTTTGACTGCGTTGTTACTAACCCAGGGCATTGTGTATCACACACAAT
>JARWLF010006291.1:0-10571 GCA_029853055.1 Scenedesmus sp. KT-U
TGGTCATTGTCAACTTGGCAGCATTCGGGGTGTCTTCAGCAGTCACAAACAATACACTTCCAGACCATGTGTAACCTTCAGAGCCAGAGTACCTGAGCACATTAATCATGACATGATGTGGCTGATAAGTGATGCCATCTCTGCCAATTCTGAAGATTCACTTCGATGTGATGCACTTGTGTACCATGTATGTTAAATGCGATTTCACACTACCGCCCATTGCATGCTGCATTGAGAGTTGAGTACGTTACCCCATTCAACAAAGCATCAATACACACATCATAAAACAGCAGCTTGCGCACAATACGGAAGCGTAGGCACTGTGGAAGGATCAAACTATGATTGCAGCCTGCTGTATGATATACCTAATCGAGGGCTTGGCTAGCAGCGTAGCTCCCACCTGACAAACGGTCCAGCAGTCATGAACCTCTTCTGCAGGAAGTTATCGACGTCAGCCATCACCTCTTTCTTCGCCTCATACAAAACAGACAATTCAACCAGTTTTACACAGGTATCAACAGGCACCCACTTGTCATAAGTGAAGGTGTAGGGTATTTGCGGGTCTGCATCCTTGGTGACCTTGACAAAGCTCAAAGCCCAATCTTGAGCAGGAAGTGGGTTATTCTGCACACAGATCAGTAAGGCAGTGTTTAAGACCCCCCGGACATCACATACCAAAGTGTTTATGCTAGATTTACCGAATCTACTAGTAGTCGTAGCATTGATTGTTGACTGTAAGAGCCCAACTGAGAGTGAAGCAAGTCATGTACCTGACTGGTGTTCTGGGTCACAGAGCAATGTACTCTGCATACATGTATGGGATGCGATTTTTCAAAAACCAGCACCACATTTCAGCCAAGTCAAAGATATCAAAAAGCATGTCACTGCCCCCGGGGCATGCAGTCTCTGTGAACTTGACTGTTTGTACTCCAAGCAAGCACAGGTTATCCTGAACATGTGTTGCTGTAAGTGATCACTGACACCAAGGAAGTTGCCAGCAACAGCAGCAGCCACCACCACCAAACCCACCGGATCCTTTGACAGCCGCACTGTCATGTACATGACCCTCCCAACATCCATGGCATCTACTTGAAACGTGTTGGTTGCGCCTGGCTCGAAGTCATCATATAGAAAACTGTTCAACAAAAGCTCATCTGTTGAGCCCTTTTCCCCATGCAGCACAACCTTGACATCGCCTCCAGTGCCAGCCATTGCCAGGGGTGCTGTTGTGACCTCTATGTTGTACTGGATAGTTGCCATGTTCTCGTTGATTGTGGGAACGCCCTTGAGAGTTTCTGCAGTGCAGGCACAGCTATCCAGTAGGAGGATGTCATATTGGACACATTGCATCCAGGAAGCGGCAAAGATGCAAGTTGCAGTGAAACAGCATCATGTGTGTTACAGCAGATTATTCTGTGCTATGCTGGCAGTGAAAGGTGTGCTGCCCGCAAGAGCCTCTATATTGTGTTGTTTGGCGGCCACCATCTTTGACCATCGGAACTGCTTGCTTGGTCAAGTGCAAAGTCCCGGATCGACATAGGCACAATGGATCACACAGAGAACAAGATGATGAAGGTACAAAAGAACAGCCTAAAGCACTTTGCAAAACTACAATGTGCCACTCAAGTTCAAGATCACCAAGTAGAGCATGTGCTGTGATACAGCCAAAGCTCTTCTGAGTTGGGGCGAGGGGCCGATGACAGTATTGCTATGGCTGCCAGCCACTAAACTACCCAGTGGGTAGTTTACATATTGAGCTCTTCTGCCTGCTACCAGGGAGTTGCCCACCTCGACAGTCGTGATAACGCCTCCCAGCACTAAGCAGATAAGAGTCCACAGGCTCATCTGCAAGCATGAGAGACACCACAGTGGTCACTGCTGCCGATTGGCTCACATAAGACTTGGGCGTACTGCAGTAATCTACAACTATGCCCTGACAGTGACTGCAACATGTGCCACATGTAGTGGATGTCAGGTATGTCACATACCTTGGCAACTTGATTGAGCAGTAGTGGACCCCCCACAGCGTGAGTAAAGTGCATGGGCAGTCAGCAGCAGCTGGTTATTATTACATAGGGGTCCAGTTGCTGTTGTACAACACTCGTTGATTCACGCATGCATGCGATCTCAGGAGCATCTTACTTGGATTTGGCGCGCCCTTGCAAAGCTCATCAGCGATCAAATTGGTACTCCTAGTAGCATCCATCACAGACTCAACCATCAGAGAGTATTGGTCACCAATAAGCTCAAGAAGCTCCTTGTTCACTGCGTCACCTATACCAATAGTCACAAGCGATTGACCGAGAGCATTGGCAGCCTTTGCTGCTGACTCTGGATCAATCTCCTGGGTGCCAGATGGTGCCCCATCTGTTGCCAAGACGATGTATTGCTCCCGGCCCTTGGTGCTTCGTGCCTGTGAGCCGTCATCCTTTCCGTCGGGCGACAGCATGTCAGTCAGAGCTTTGCTGCACCTGCCACAAGCGAAATGATGATGGCTTCAGTGTTTGCAAGACATATTCATCTTACCGTGAGTTTCTGGCATTAGCCAATGCTGATGACAGTCAGATGAGCCTGAGGACACTATAGACACACTAACACAGATCTCAACCATCAGTCAGCACAAGTGCGTACTGAGAATCAGTTGTTGATGAACACTTGTTTCAACTCACTCGGCGATAGCTCCACCAATGTCAGTGCCGCTTCCGGGAGTGTATCTATGTGATCTGATCTGTGACGTCACTGCAGGACTTAGCTCTGGTCTCAGCAGGTAGGCCTTCTCCCCCAGGAGGTTGGTCTGTTCACCACTGCCACTGAAGGAATAGACTGCTATCCGTGAGCTGTCACCCGCAATTGATGTCAACAGAGAGGTCGCCAGTTCAACCTCCACATCGTACGCTTTTTCAGTCATGGAGCCAGACTCATCCAGTACGATGCAGACATCGATGCCACAGCTGCGCTTGACAACTGGCGTGATGAAGCCTTCACCTTCGATCTCGGGACACTCGCCTAAGCAGGTTCCAACAATAACAGGTGCCTCCCCAGGGATGATGCCATCTGCCACCAGGGCTTGCGCTAAACCCGCAGAGATAGCCTGATTCTTCAGAATCTGTTCAGTGATGCGCGTTGTTGCAATCAAAGCACCAACGATGAGGTGTGGTGAGAATTGTGGTCGGACTGCTGGGGCACCCATCCGCCTGGATCCGGCAATGGGAACCAGCGTCGCTTTGATGTCAGCTGGCGCAACCTGCACTTTCGTCACATCAGATATGACACGTGCTATTGTCTGGGTGAGCTGGGGTAGTGTCTTCTCACTGATAGCACTCAGCTCTGTTGCTGGTCCTTGCAGCCCAATATTCAGTGTGGGGCCCACTGCAGATGCAATTGTGCAGGGCATACCGCAAAGAAGTTAGCAAAAGTTGAGAGCATTGCAAACAATACGGCCTTGGCAAGCAACTTGACAGTAGGTGCAACTGAGTTATAACATATCTGGTGACCAGGCAAGAAAACATCCTCCAGTGTAACCAGCAGTGCCTGGGGTGTGACTTCAACCAAGTGCACATAGACCGTCTATAGACAGGCTGTCTGCAGCAATCAGGTTGAAAGCCACAATGTGGCTGAGTTGCTACTCCGTGTGCAACTCAAAGAAGTTCTTACAATCGACACACGATGCACATGTTTCTACAAACACTGAAAGAAAGAGCAATCTACCTGGCACCACTTGACATGCAGCTGACCCAGCGCCAGTTGTACTCAAGCCAGTGGGACACTGCTCACACTTAGAACCAGCTTTTGAGTACCATCCAATTGGGCAAGGTCGGCAATGGGGCTTCTGCAGACCATAAAAACTCTGTGGTTGCATGTCGCCAGATCTGAGAGGAGTAGAAACCCCACGACTCCCAATGGGCGTGACTATTCTGCCCCTGATGTCGATGAGCTCATGACCGGCTGTACAAAAGTCGCAGATAAGGGATCTGACAGCGGCGGAACCTGGAAGCACAGGTTGGCTGCCTGAACCCCCCGTCGACCAGGTGTAGCCATGATGGCAAAGAAGACAGCCTGGCACGGCAGCTGAGCAGTTCTGTGCGGTGGCACAGTTGTTGCTTCCATATTGGCGTTTGCAGCGGGTAAGGTAGGTAGAAGGCAGGGCAGCTGCGGCTGCAACTGTTGATGTTTCGGCTGCAGCAGTAGCCATGGGGCTGGGGACAGCAGCGCTGAGGACGCTGACCCAGACGACCAAGATCACTAGAGCAGTTACAGTGCTCATTGCGCGAATTGATTTGGCGCGCCAAGGGACCTGAAGCTCGTCTGTCACTATAACAGGAGACAATGGAAGCCTGCAGGCAGAGAGGACACTGGAGACCTTGAGTTTGCCATACTCGAGCACACGTCTTATCAACTGACAATGCAATGCAATGCACTTCATCGCATTGTGCACCTGACAAGCTGTCGTCAGCGCCCAATCAGGCTGGCTACTGCGTGATCACGGAACCCGGGATAGCAGTCTGGCTAAGGAGGCCCCTGACACATGCTCTGCAAGCTCTGACACGCGCTCACAACACAGCGGATGATATTCAGTGAAGCCCGTGGGTGATATAGCTCTCTATACATGCGTCTGGGAGATTCAAGTCGCACTGCAGCTGGCCGACATATACTTATATACACCCCTGGAGTCCAGTAGAAACGTACCAGGTACGTGTTGTAGCCTATGATCAGCAGACCAAAGCCTCTATGTGTTTCTTGCTGTGGTATGAAATCGCAACAGTTATGCTGAGAAAAGTAGTATTTCATGTAGGTGTATATATCCTCAGCGACCCTGATGTAGCTGTGCTTGAAAGGGAAGCTTAAGCGCCTGACTTCAGCGTAACCTGACAAAGTAGCGCATCAACGGTTTGTTCGTGCATATAATCAAACTAGACTTGCACTTTTTGTTATGTTACCCTCTTGTGCTGTCCATTGGTAGGCTATACAGAACACTTTAGCAGCTGTATGATATGGTGACGCTATGCGACACGTCTTCGCATGCTACATGTGCAACTACACGTCACCACTAAAGTGTCACTATCACCTTTTGCATTTACTGATCTTTTTGCCATTCGGATGATAGCGATAACCTTGCAAGAAGGTATTTCAGACGCGCACATATGAATGACTCTTTTACTTCATTTCATGTATGAACTTCGTAGATGTATTGAGTACGAATGAGATCATCCCAGTGACAACCTCCTTCCACCACTCCTGCCCTTGTTGGCAGGCACAAGCAAGACGATTCTCAACCAACAACAAGCTGCGTATAACTTTCTTGAGCACCTCTGACCCTGACTTTTCTCTATATCTAAGGCCGAACGGCTTTACCTTCAACTCTCAACTTTCTCTCTATCGTCATCTGTCTCATCAGCTGCACCAATGATCTTTCTGCATCCATCCTGCCTCGCCGCTCAGCAACCAACAGGTCCTCAAACATTGACAACACTGCAGCATACTCTGCCCTCAGCTGCTCGAGCTGTAACAGAGCATCTGTTCCAGAAGCACCAGCTGCTGCATCTGGTTCAAAACTCAACTTGACAGGAGATCTGTTTGATGCCATGTAGTGACCACACAACTGACTACTGGTCAAGCGGCTAGAGCTGGGTGAAGCTGTACGGTGTTTGCTGTTGTTGCTAAGTTGCTTGAGCCTGCAAGCTGCTTTCTGAGCTGCTGACTGCCAAGTTGACTGACTTTGTGCGTTACTACCTGCTGAAGGACCTGCAACGGTTGGTGTGCGCGACTGCTGGGTGCCTTCACACTGCTGCTGCTGCTGCTTAAGTTGAGCAACTCTGCCATCAGTTACCTGTTCACCACAAACAAACAGCAGACAATCGCAAGCAGAGATCAAGCTCTGTATCTACTGCTATACTTCAGCATATGGATGCAACCGCCAGAAACTTGGAGTACTCTGGCTCCCAGATTAGCAAGCAAAGTGTTCAACAAGGTGTTTGCAGTGTGATTCTGGACACAAGTGATCCAACATCTGCCGGGGTGGCAGCTCTATGAAACACTGCACCGTGCAGACTTTGGACACCATCTCTCACCTTTAGCTTGGCATTCTGCTGTTGCTGCTGCTGAAACTGCAACCGTCTCACTGCTGCTGCCTGCTGTCTCAATACCTGCTGCTGCAACAGCTGCTGCCGGGCAACTTCATGAGTTATCTTAGCAGCTGAAACCCTGCTTACAGCAGCAGCTGCTGCAGCTCTATCATTGCCGCACTGGTTCCGTCGGCCCTTGAGTACAAAATCTGCTGCAGGGTCACTGATTTTGCTGCTTCTTGTCTGCCTGCTGTTGGGGGGAATCCAAACAGCGGTCCTCTGACCGTCTGCTGCTGCTGCTGCTATGCTGTACAATACGAGCAGTTGATGGCCTACTGGTGTGCTTCCTAGCTTTTCTGCTGCCAGGAGGATTTCTCCGTCTACCAATGTCGTCAAGGTGGCTGCTTGTGTCAAGATCATGCTGCCTGCTGCTGTCGTGTTCACGAGAAATCTCTCCGGTGATTTGTGCTATACCTGCCTCATGCACAATCACATGTGGTAGCTGCTCCTGCTGCTGCTGCTGCTGCTGTTGACTCATGATACTGCTGTTCTCTGGCACTTCAGCTGTGGGCTTGTAATCAGATCGATTTTGACATGAATCTCGGCAATCAGCAGAGGCAGCACCATTGCTGTTGTTGCTGCTGTGGTTGGTTTCCGCCGATCGGCCCCTATCCTGCAGCTGCTGCTGCTGCTGTTCTGCGCTGTTGTAAGCCATATCTTGGATGCAGCTCACATGATCTAGTGCTGACAGACATTGAGCAATCTCTGCAGCTATATATGCTTCCAAACTGCCAGCACAGTTCGACTTGCTGTCTGGTTCCTGCAGCAACCCCGCATTACTGCTGCCGCCTTGGCTGCATTGCATCTGCATCGCAGTGCATGAAGACTGTGTTTGCTGTACATCATAGTCAGGAGATGCAGCAGCAGTAGCAGCAGAGCCACTACTGCTGTCACTGTTGCCAGTGCTGCTGCTGCTGCGCTCCTCATTTACATCATCTGCGCGTCTGTTGCAGTCACCCAACAGCTTGCTTGGAGTCTGGTGGTTGTTGGCATACTCCGCTGCATCTGTCAGCTTGGCAGACTGCTGCTGCTGCTGCTGCTGTTCCTGGTGCTGGTGCTGCTTTTGCTGCTGTTCAGCCAACAACATGCTGTTCTGTTTGATCTGCTGCTCAACCTCCACCAACTGATGCTGAGCCAGATGAAGCTCTGCCAGATGCATCATGACACTCTGCAACACAAACCAGCGGGATAATACCACAATCTGAATGCCTGATAAACTGCTCATACAAGCACTGCTAGCAACTAAGCAACAGCATGCAGTGTTGCTACCACCCATTTCATGAAGTATACATCATCAATTGGGATGCCTGAATTATTGTAACATACAGACTCAGACAGCAAGCAAGCAAGCATACAAGACACCGTATCTGCAAGCTGTCCGTAAATGCAGCCTCTGCCAATCGCATCCAACCTACCTGTAAGTGACCCAGATGATCATGACTGCTGATACATTCAGCAGCCTCGACCTCACACTGCTGCCGCTGGTGATGCTGCTTCTCCAGCTGCTTGCTTTCACACACGGTTGGCTGCTGCTTATGTACAACTTGAGGGCTGTTGTCATCTGGGAACCTACACGATAGCTCTCTGACTTGTTGCACACCCACTGACGCTGCTTGCGAGACCTTAATTTCCCTGTTGGCTGTCTGCAGCTGGTTCAGCACCTGCAGTGCATTGACCTCCACATTGTGCCAGGATGTAGCTGCTGCTGTTGATCTGTTAGCATCTGCTGCTAGATGCATTGGGCTGACAGACCTGATGTTGGCTGCGGCTGAGGTTCCTGCTGCTGCCCCTGTCGGTTGAGCACTGGCCATGATGCCATGTGCAACCTCTGGTGTTACTGATGGGTGCTGATCATGCGTGCTGAGACTGGTAGGTGATGTGTTGCTGCTGGTGGATGGTCTACTGCTGCTGCGTGCCACCACTGCAGCAGCACCACTCTGCCTCTTCCTGCGTACTGCAGCCTGCTGTGATTGTTTCTCTGCATGCTGCTGGTCTGGTTGGGCTTGTGTTGCAGTACATGGTACCTCGAGTGGTTCGCACTGTTGCTTGACTGCTGCTGTAGCTGGAGAACTTCTGGCAGAGGTACATCGGCCCACCAGGCCTGGCGTCGCTGTTGCTGATGGTCTGCTGTTACTAATCAGCTGCCTTGATAGCACTGCATTGACAAGTACAACGAGGCAATATGTAGATTTGCTGTATGTTAGTGTGACGTTGACTTGTCGGATAATCAAAGGTTCATTAGCTGAGCTATACCGTTTTGTTAGCAGGTAACCTCTGCAGAACCCCTGACAAACAGTATGGGACGATGTAGGCACGTTGTACAAGCTACTATGCATGTACACACCTTCAGGCATCTTCACAAGCTCTGCTATGAGCTCCAGCATGCTGGTGATGTGTAAGACATCGCCAGCAACAACGGCTGAGGGTAGGATGTGATCAAGTGATACACCAGATAGCGCACTCTCGAGCGCTGACAGCTGCATGGCAAAACACGCAATATAGTATCAAAGCAACCTTTGTTGCATGCCTGAAAGTCTCTGCTGCGGTACGAGAAAGGGCTGATTCCTGGTATTGCCCTACTCACCACTGCTGCACAGTTGGCCGACCGCTGTATGGCATTGCTAGGGCTGCGATGGACCCTCTGTAGTGTCTGTCCCAGTAAAACTTCCGTGGCGGCAACAAATAGTGAACCACTGGAAACACGGCAAGAGCAGAGGACAGTCACTGACACAGTGGAGCTCTGGGGTTGCTGTTGGCCATCTTTGACGTGGAAAGATGGCTGTTCAACATGCGCGGCACCAGTCCAAAGCATACACAAGGGAAAGTATGCAGTTACACAGGTGCATAGCGGCTCATGCGCTGCTTGTCTGTGATGACAGGACAGGGGTCAACATCGCTTACTTTGCTCCAAGTGCCAGCACCTCGGACACGGTCCTAACGGGGTGTGTGACGCCTACATACGCCTGGCATTACCAAAATAAACTGGTGAAGGCTATGTATTGAGGAATCCATACTGCTGTATGTGTTGGTCCCGGAACGCACCAACACTGAGTTGCACAGCGCAATGGCCTCGTGTTGACACCGGAGTCGTTTCATCAGACCAAAGACGACTTGTGGCAACCAGACATGTGCGTAAGAGAAGCAGAGTAAAGAAGATTCAGCAGATGTGCAAAGCGATGGCTGTCCAGGTGATGTACCAATATGTGCCAATCAGGTATTGGCTGCCAGCCATAACGAGAACTACGGACTTTTAATAGAACAGGTGACTCAATCAGGCACGCGGCAGCGCTCAGCACAACACAGGCATTGGTGTAACAGTGCACAACAAACAACAACGCCTTCCACATATTCTCAATCTGCCTTCTGCATCCTATGCAGCATCTCGTCCACACTCGACTTCAACTCGCCGCCCTGCTTCATCTCCAACACAATATCACACCCGCCTAGCAGCTCCCCCTGCACATACACCTGCGGATATGTAGGCCACTGACTGTACAGCTTCAACCCCTGCCTGACATTGTCATCTGTCAAGATATCAAAGCTGCCGAATGATATGCCATCTGAGCTCAAAGCCTCCGCAACTTTACGACTGAACCCGCAGCGAGGGGCTTCAGGCGTGCCCTTCATGAAGATCATCACAGGCTGCTTCTGTGTCAGCTTCCTGAAGTACTCTTTCTGCTCTGCTGACAGTTCTGTAGGTGCTGCAGCTGCTGCTTTGGGTGCTGTTACAGCCTGCAAACAGACAGCAGAATATTCATTGAGTAGCAGTCAGGTCTGGCATACAAGGAAACTCTGTTGCAAGGAAACGTGCCTCCTTGGGGTGTGCAAACCTGGCAATGACATACTGTTTCCTGCACTACCTTGACAGGTAGACAGTGATACTAAGTAAAACCCAGGATAAAGTATCTGACAGCAAGGCATGTGCTATATGACACCCTCCCCACCTGCTGCTGCCCTTGCTGCTGTGCTGCTGGCGCTGCAAATGCCTGAGTTGCTTTCTCCTGCAGCAGCTGCTTGAGCTCGCCACCCTGAGCCATCTCCATGACAATGTCACAACCGCCAATCAGCTCACCACCAACGTACAGCTGAGGATATGTCGGCCAGTTGCTGTACTCCTTCAACTTCTGCCTGTCGAGGCACACAGACAGTACAAGCAACATAGCTGTCACCATATGGGATCCACAGCCTATGAACACTTGTACATGTGTTAGAGCACAGTGGCAACTGGTACGCTATGACTTAGACCTGTGGATCCTGCTCATGCAGGACAAGCATACTTCTGCCGAACTTTGCGCCCCTGCACCTACCTAATCTCCTCATCTTTTAGTATATCCACATCAACAAAGTTGTTGACTCCGACGTCCCGTAAAGCATCTACAACTTTTCTGCTGAAACCGCAGTAAGGTGATGCAGCTGACCCCTTCATGAATACCACTACTGGGTTGTCCA
>JARWLF010006379.1:0-12371 GCA_029853055.1 Scenedesmus sp. KT-U
AGCAGCATCTGCCGCACCTGCATTTGAGCTTCTTGGCTACGGCCAATGGCCGTTAACCTCTGCGACACCATCGGTGGTGTAGCTAGGTACGTACCTAGGTATACCTAGCTAGCTGCGTGATATATCATGACACCGCAGGTTGTGCCTTGGCATCAGGTTTATAAATACCTTGGAATTCCAAGCCCCCAAGAGTTGCTGGTGGCAGCGACGTGAGCTGAAACGCAGCCAAAGTATTATCTATTGATACTGTAACATAGTGTTACTGATGATCGGTTCTCAAGATTGCTGCAGTGTATGTCATTGCAGATGATGTGCTCCATGGAGCGGTATACGTATGATCGTCCCTGAGTGACACAGCTCGGACGCACTCGGCATAAAGTCTGGCGGTAACCATGGTACATTCGAGGTACCGTTTCTTAGGGTACGAACAGCTAATGCCAACCTGAGGCAGCATGTGACTAGATGACCAGCTTGTATCTCAATAACAACATACGATAGACTTTCTACATCAAGCGGTATGCTGCTGTGATTATTTGTGGCATATACTTCAACCCGGGGCGCAAGTCCCGAGCCTGCACACCGTTTCCTGCTGCAATATTAAGTATAGATCCTTAGTACGATATCCGAAAGTGTTTGATCGTGTCTGGAACGTTCATCGCCTTGACTGTGAGAAAGTCTCACAGGGGCGGAATTGCACCACGTGCACCTTGAAGTCACTGTATGTGCGCACTGCACCAGACCAAGAACAGCCGCTGGACACTGTCAAGGACTTAGTAACGTGGCTGTTGGTCCAGGTTGTTGCATAAAGCCAAACTCGTGCACATGCATGTGCGCAGAAGAGGCAGGCCGATGACCTCCGCCGGCACGTCGTCAGCACGCGTCCTGTACGGGACAGCCCAGATGACGCTGTAGTACCGATCCCGACATTGTTGATACATGTGGTGCTTCAATGCAAGCAAGTACACGACCTCTCGCATCACACCATCTTCATCCATTTTGAGCAAGCGTGACGGGCCATGGTCGGCCGGCAATGCACCACCCGGCACGACCACCATCCGGCACGCATCTCTCAGCAGCTCGGTTGGATTCCTGCACGGAGCTGTGCCGCAAACGGCGTTTCCCTGTATGCGGGTAGAAAGGGCAACAATCTCGTTCCTGCTGGATGCCAGTCTGAGAGTGTCGTGCCAGTCCCTGTTATGCACGGGCAGTCCGCACAATGGTTGCAAGCAATATAACGTCCTTACCAAGGATCGAACCAGCGTCTCCGAAAGCGCAGCACGTCGAGAACGCGGGCGTTAAACCCCAGCTTGGAGCGCTGCTGCCGTGATCAGTGGTGCAAGCATATGCATATGTATATCACAAATGTATATCACAACGTTCGGGGGACGCCCGTACCATGATGATGAGTAGACCAGATGCTCATCATCATCTGCATAGGCTCAGTGCTCGCTGACTAAGCCACAAGGAAATCTGGTCACGGCCAACATGCCATGCCTTCAGTAAAGAGTGTAGCTAGGGCTATCAGCAGGCCTTGTGTGTGCTGAGCACAGGTCGCAAGCAGCAACCTGTCATCCATGCTGGGCGAAAGTCACTTGCAAGCATTGCTGACGCATGATGCACATGCAGCATCCCTCTACTGCCGCCTGGCACTAATAGTACTGTACAGTGGTTGCAGCTTCAAGATGCGCTCACAAGTTGTGCACACAGGCACTGATGCTGGCATCATAGTCTGCTCTGAGAGGACAGCCCTGAGGGATTGGTGTGATTTGCCTTGAACCTGATGTATCTTGAAGACATGTCGTGACTGATGCAATAACAACAGCAGCAAGGAATGTGCATCCCAATGCACAAGGTGGTGTTGATAAACTTCTGTGACCGCCAGCGTCTGCAATCACTGCTGGTTCCAAATCCTGACCATAGCGTACTGCTGGTGTTGCTACCTAGCGCCAATATGGCTTGTACTGCCGCGACTGGTGAGAATCGCTGCTGTAGCTGCTGCACGACATCATGCTCTGCTGCTGTGCCCTGCACCTCTTTGAGTCTGTTGGCATCACGCACAATGATGATGATGGTGGTGATGATGAGATAGTTACCTGGGAGGTGGTATCTGAACTATGAGTGTGGCTGCTGCTGCTGCTGCTGCTGAGCATCCAAGCATTGCTGCTACATACTAAGGCAGGCGGCCACCCTCACATGCAGACAGCATGATTGGCTCGTGCAGCTCAGCTGAGTCAAGTTCGTAATTGCAATGCTTTCGAACATACCCAAGCGACTGCTGTGCCAGGTAGATGTCGAACCCCGCAGCTGGCATGCAGTGTCAGCAGTCGTCATAGGGAAGTATTAACTTGTGCTCATGACATGCGGTGAGAATCCTCTCAACCTGAGTTGATGGCTCTGCCTTGACCCAGTCAGTAGCAGTAGACCAGCTGGAGAGCTTTGACAGTAACATCCTGAGAGCTCAAACCAGGCGGACAGCAGTGAGCCTTCTGCCTGGTGAAGCAAGTCCGCATTCCAGTTGCCACAGTGCGAAAAGATGCATTGGCTGTTTGCACACAAGGCAGGGCTCGTCAACCACAGAGGGCACTTTGATGCAGCAGCTTTTGCGACATCTTGCAGGAAGGCAGCGCGCATAATAAGCATAAATGTACGGCTGTGTACTAAGATTATGTGCATGCATGAAGGGAATGGCGATACCGTGCATACAGCGCTGTACGATATTACGTCAACACTGCTGCAGTAGGACCTCCCATCTCCGAGAAGAAAGGGCCAGATTGCGACTAATTGTATTGAACAAGCGCAACAGCAATCCTTAAGCGATTCAATAGGTATCCAGCCAGTCGCATCCAGCGTCAAGTAATGTCCAATGAAAGCGGTACGCGATTCGTCAGTTCCGGTGAAGCTAATGACTCACAGACAAAACGCGTATGAGGCCAGCTGAGGCGACCTTGCCGTGACCAAGGTCACTCAGGTCGTGTCCAAGAAGTTGGATTCAAGACAGCTGGTCCGTCCAATCACGAGAAATCTGCTGCGACGACGGGTTCCCTTCCAGCGAGTGCGCTTGCTCTTGTAGTTTGACATAATGGCATCAGAAAGCTATGCTTCTGATGCAGCACTGCTTTCTGACCAGAACAACAGCCAGAATGTGATCGTTGACAATGGCCTGTTAGTGATAGAAGAACTTCGGCCCCCAGATAAGCCGCAAGGACGCGAAGTTAGGGAATACGTTGATAAAACAACGCGATCTATACATCCCACAACCGGAGATCAAGGTACAACCATCACCATGTCGCTGCCAGCACCACAGATTGCCCGCATCATGGTTGCCGCCTTCCCTAGGATGTCACGAACAGCGCATGCAAATCTCATGCGGTGATGATTCATGCGGACTTCCATAACTCTTTCCTTGCAGTGGTGTTCCGGTTGAGGGAGGCAGACAGCGGTAGCCACATCAACAGCGGTGCAGCTGACCTCGATTCAGCTGATACTGCTGGCACACCGCAAGTGGCGATACTGGGCAGCCCAAAGGTGTGGAGTCGTACAAGTGTCTGACGCGATGGATATTTTGAAACCTCGTAGCATTCTTGATATACTTCCAGAATCATGAAAGCAATGCTTGCGAAACACCCACAGCAGCCTTATAGTGACAACATTGGACCATCCAAGTTAGTTGAGCAGCAGTGCATCTGTCCAATGGTGTTGTGTTCTCATTATTTGCTTGCGCCATGTTGTTCTGTGCAGGTTCCTGTCGGTTTGTCTTCTGCTCTTGGCTACCTGCAGCTGGGTCACCTGGCCAGGATCAAGGTGCCTGCCGACTTTATGCAACAAGCAGTAACCGACACAGACGGTGAGTCACCACAGCAGCTGTAGTAGATGAACAGCAGCAGCAGAGGAACATCAGCAGCAGCAGTAATCAACGAACAGCTGCAGATAGATAGTGTAAAACATGCCAGAAAGCAAAGCATAGCTGATTCAAGCCCATGCGGCATCAAACATGGTACAGAGCAGCACGATGCAGCTATCCATCTCGGGCTGCCTCTTGGGTCGGATCAGTATCAGTTGGATAGCACACACACAGTATTAGCATTCCGTTACTGATATATATAACTACAAATGATCACAATTGTGTTGTTCTGCTGCTGCAGCTGCTCTGAAGGACATTCCACCTCAGAGCTATCAGCAGCAGCCAGTGACACCCAAAAGTCCAAGAACAGTAGTCACCCCGCACACTACGCCCACAGCAGCAACTGCTACAACAGCAGTAGCAGTAGTAGTACCCAAGGAGCCTGATAGTTACAGGCTAGCACCAGCACCTGCTGCTGCATATCATAGAGAAATGATGAGTGCAACTCAGCAAGCATCTCCCAGTGCTGCTGCTGCTGCTGCTGCTAATGGAGGTCACTTGGTTCATGGCAGCACTGGCAGCAGTGAAGTTGTTACAACATCTGTTACAAGCTCGCCTCGTAACAATGCAAGTGCCGTTGCTCCGCCACTGCTGCCAGCAGCAGTACCTGAGCAGCAGTCACTGCGAGAGAGGTTCCAGCAGCAGCAGCAGCAGCAGCAGCAGCAGCAGTCGCCTGGGAAGGTAGCAACTCTGGCGGCAAAGTATCAGCAGCAGTCTGATCAAATAGTGCAACAGCAGCATAGCCCTGGCAAAGTCATCAGCCCGTTAGAGCAGCAGCAGCAGCAGCAGGCAGTGCATATGTTTCCTGGTATACAAGCTGCACTAGTGAGTGATAAGTCTCCAACATCAGCTCATGATCATCATCGTGATCGTGATGTGGTGATCATTGATGTGCATGATCAATCTCTCAGAGATCAGACCAAGCCTGCTGCTGCTGCAGCAGCACCGGCCCCAGCAGCAGCAGCAGCAGCAGCGCCGGCAGCAGCAGCCGCAAATGAAAGTGCATCGAGCCCAATCTTTCCTGATGAACCCCTTCAGCGTCAAGACTCTGATCACAGCAGCTGGATACAAGACAGCGTAAGAAGCAGCCTCAATGATGCAGCAGCAGCACGCTACCAAGCTGCTCTTGCTGCTGCTGGCGGCGGTGCTGTCCCCGCTTCCGCAATGATGACTAATCGCCCTGCGTCAGCATCAGGCTGGACGTCAGGCACTAACACCCCGATGAATGGAAGTCTAAGAGGCAGCCTGGAGAGAATAGGAGAAGACGGCTGGCCGCCGCAGCCGCCGGCGGCAGCAGTACCGGCAGTAGCAGCAGCGCCGGCAGCAGCACCAGTTGCCAGCAGCAGCAGTGTCTACCAAACCCCGGGCGGCACACATTATCATTCTGCTGCTTCTACTCCGGTGCCATGCTTCAGCAACAGCAGCGGCAGCAGCAGCGCTGGTGATCTGAGGTTGAGCAGTCCAGGAGGCAATAACAAGTCGCCATTCCATTATGACAAAGTAACATATGACAATAAAGTAACAAGTGACGATGATAATGCATTCACCAGTCCAGAGGAATGCGCGAGTCCAGAGTTGTCATCAAGTCCTGTATTACGTAATCAGAAGCAGAAGCTGCCAGCAGCAGCAGCGATGATGCGGCAGGGCTGCCTGCTGCTGCTGCTACCACTGCTGCTGCTGCTGCTGCTGATAGAGCCCCGGTGCGCGACAGAGCAGCAGCAGCAGCAGCACTGATGAACACCACACCTCCGGTTGCTAAAAGTGCACGCACCAGGCAAGTTGGTCCGCTACAAACGCCTGATGAAGTGCTCCAGGCAGCTGCCAAGAAGCTGGAGCAGCAGCAGCAGCAGGGCAGCGTAAACTTCAGCGTGGAATCTCTGGGGTCTGCTTGGAATCCTCAGACTGCTGCCAGCAGCAGCATAACGTCCATGGTGTCCATGAGGCGCAGTAGAGACGTCAGAGCGCCTGGTGGGGTGTCTGACACAAAACGCAGCATTGAATGGGGCACTAAGCAGGGACTGCTGCCGCCGCCGGGCCCTGCTGCTGCTGCTGGCAGCAGTGCTGCTGGCCACCCCAGTGTGTCACAGGTAGGCCGCGAGGGATCTGCATCATTCAAATCTTGGTTGCCTGTTCGTATTAGCAGTGACAGAGTACGAGATTCAGCAACGATATCAGCTGCTGATCAAAGTGGTAGTACCAATGCTGCTGCTGTAGCAGCAGCGGTGGCAGCAGCGGCAGCAGTAGCAAAGGTCGAGCAGCAGCAGCAGCAGCCTGACATGCGTGTTAGCATCGACAAGCGAATGCGTTACAGCGGCGATTATGGAAGTTTGAGAGGCTCCCGAGATCTGGATCAGCAGTTAGACAACGGCATCATCACGATTGTTGACGATGATGATCATCCTGCTGCTGCTGCTGATGCCACTGCTGCTGCTGCTGCCAAGGGGCCCGTTAATAACAACAGCAGCAATGATGTTGCCAGCAACCTCAATGATACTGGTGCAGCAGCAGCAGCAGCAAACAAGAAGGAGTATATCTTGGAGTTGTTGGCCATTGTTCCAGGTGAGTCAATTTGTGTCGTCATCTATGATCAATCTCATAGCATACTGCTGCTGTTACACTGCTGCTGCTGCTGCTGCCGCCATGATGAGTCATCATCTGCAATCTCTGAAACTTTACAATCACTATAATCACTACAATTCATACACCGCTGCTGCAATGTTGTTGGCAGGTCGTGGCAAGATGTCCGGCAAGCCAGTGCTATCCACCGTTGCCCAGCAGCAACCAGATCTGGACATAGATCGTCTCACCAGAACCCTCGTCCCACCATCTGATAAACCGCTGCTGCCACCTAAACCACAGACAGGGTTCAGGGGCTGGGTCAGGCGCCACCTGTCACTGAATGTGAGAGCACCTGCCAGTGCCGGGAAGACAGGGGCCAAGTGGCTGGGACTCGGGAACTGCTTCAAGGGGAGTCAGTAACAAGTATGAAAGATTTGTTCTCTATCGGATACCAGCAGAGGGGCAGAGGATGGGTTATAGCTCAACAGGTGTCAGCTGGGCTGGGGTGTGTTGCTGACACAGGGTGCAAAGTGTTGCTTGGGTGTTGTTGCTGAGCAGTAGTAAACGGGTGCAGGCATTAGGGAAAAGCAAACTCAGCAGCACCGCTGCAGTAGTTCTGGTATCGTGTTATTGGTAGTGGTGACTTGGTGCCAGGAAGCAGCACACAGACCTTAAGTCAAGGTCTACATGTTCGTGAAATGTCAATTCTGCAGCAAACTATTGATACCAAGTCGGGATGAAACTGGCTTCATTGTGCAGTTCTTGATAGAGCAGTAGGAGTCCTTGCAGGTGTTTTCTGCCCTAGGCACCAACACCAGGGTCTGAAGCGGTTGTATTGGCAGCACTGACAGACCATTCAAGTTAGGCGTGTTTGTAACCACTGGTAGCTTGTTGACCATCAGCTGAGCTCGTGTCAAGTTCCGTTTCCCCAGGCGAGTTGTGAGGAACAGGCAGCACTGTCTGCTACACTAGTGCGCCGTGTTGTGTAGATATGGATGCCACTGTATAGCAGCACTGCACCTCAGGTACTTTTATCACATGAAGCTGTACTGTATTGAGAAGTATCCTTGGTGTATGTATGATAGGCTTGTTCACTTGCCAGTCATATGAACTATGTGACTGTGCAGCAGCTGCAGTTGGTAAGCTACTGAGGTGTTGTGAGCCAGGCTGTGGCCTCCCCGTGTTGGTTTATCTATGCTTCATCGCTCAGCGGTTTATCTGTTAGAACAAAAGCTGCACTGCTTATGATGCAGGCTGTGGCTGGGCTGAGCACATAGGCTGTGAGGCTGCATGTCGATGGGGCTGCATCTGCTGCTGGTCAAGCACACCAGGCTGAGAGACAAGGCCGTTGTCGTGCCAGTGCAGTTGTTGTGTCTTGGAAGCAGTGCTATGGCAGATGTGTCGAAATCTATATGCCAAGATTCTCCTAGGTGCTGATTGAGTTGTTCATTGGTCATCTTGACAAATGATGTGCAAATGTGTTAAAGATTCTGAGGAAGCTTTGAAACAAGGTTATGTTGACCAAGTAGCTACTCAAGCTTGCTGCAGCCTGCACAAGCGGCTTGTAGCCTGCCAGCTGAATGGAAGACTACTTATTACGGTGATTATGCCTTTAGGTATCTATCTTCATCACTGTGCAACTGTTGAAGGAGTAATGCTTGTTAGCTGCCTGCTTGCTGCTTGTGTGAGGTTCAAGTGCACAGCCGGGTGGAGGGGTCCAGGTGGCCCATCAGCAGTTCTGCCTCTATGATCAGTGGTCCCACATCAGCAGGTGGTGTCGTCAGGTGACAAGCAAGCTGTGAGATGTACTGGAGTACCCTGTATATTGCAGGCTGCTTACATATTTGACAGCATCTGTTGTTGACTCAGCCCAAGGATCCTTGCGATGTCCTCATGTTGGTCTGGTGCCAACTAATGCCACGTCATCACCTCTCAGCTTGTAGATTGATGATATGCATGATGGAAAGCTTGTGACTCTTCTGCTTCATGGTATGTGCTTGGGCGACTGTCGGGTTGTGCAGATCGGCGCAACATGGTACAGCATGGCTACAGTGTAGCAGAGAAATCCACTCCGGTGTGAACACCCAATGCAGTCCTGCAAGTCCCCTCACATTGAGGAAAAAGTGCAAACCGCATATATCGGTGTGTAGATGCTAAAGGATGCACTCGCTAGTGCGTTTGAAGGGCTGTCTGCCAGAAGGGTTCATCGTTGGATGACTGTGTTGGAACGGCTGCCTGTCACACAATCAACCGCTGAGTGTCTCGTTGCAGAATGGTGTAACGATGCGATGATGAACGTGCATCTTCCTTGGCAGCAGTATTAAAGCGTATCTGGTTGGCAGAGAGTCCTTCAAGGCTACTCGCTATTGATCTTGATAAACATCAGCAGCTGATATGCAGTAGAGCATTGGCAGTATCGCATGGCCTATGGTTGAGCCAACACACAGGACTGTATAGAGAATGAAAGGTATGTACAATGGCCCATGATAACGAGAGACAGGCAGTTGCTGTTATACCACTTGAGTCAGTTGGCGCAGTCAAGATGACAGGACTGAACGAGTACAAAAAAGCAGCCTTAACAGCCAGTGCTGCAGCTGCATAATAAGACATGTTGACATAGCAGAAGTGTCATGGACTCTGGCCTGCGAACGAAGAATACTTGGCAAGAATCTACTGTGTCGTCATAACTTCTCCGCCAAAGCGTCCGTGCAGGAGCGTGTGATCGCAAGATTCGAAGGCGCAACGTAGTAGTACTGGTAATGGAAGCTGTTACATGTGGTACGCTGTCCCCGTTGCAGACTTTATAGAGAGCTGGTGATACCTTGAGTGAGTCTGCAGCTGCCGCGTGTGACGCTGTGAAAGGTCTGATTTTGTATTCAATTGGTTCTTGACTATACACCGGGAAGTCAATGAGTATATACACTAGCACGCCCTGGTGACCATTCACCGTGACCAACATTTCCCGGGGACACTCCCACTTCATACATGCATTGTTGCTATTATTCAGCTGATTAAAGTGCTTTCATGCTTGCAGACCCCAAGCCAGACTGTTGGCAGCAAAGCCAGTCTCACCCTGGTTGTCAGGGTCCTCAGTCGACGTTCATTCAACGTTGCCAAGATGGTCACAGCAGCACTACGCACTGTTATCAGTGCACTAATTATCATCGCAGCGTTACAAACAGTCACGGCAACTCGTATGCTGCTTGCACCCCCTTCATCACATCAGTTGACAGCTTGGCAGCAATGTGGGGGTCAGAACAGCTGTCTCGACACAGCAGAGTGCGGCGATAAGGCGTGGACGAATGCTCAGTGCCCACAAGGCTACATCTGCTTACGCTTTGACTCATACTACTGGTAAGCGCACGACTCTTCATGGTATGCTTGCACCTGTTCTGTATGGGCTTCAGTGAAGCAGTTCACCAGCATCACGGTGCGCACTTGTGGTTGCACACATCTCTTGCTGTTACTATCTCCATACATAAGCGAGTAGCATCAAGCAGATTACATTGTGTCATTCCTGCAGGCAATGCCAGCCAGGTGCCCAACCAGCCTCCAGCAGCACTCAGCAACACCACCGCCAGCAGCAGCAGTCTTCAAAACATCCAACAGTCAAGGCCTGGTCCCAGTGTGGCGGCAGCAGCTGCTCTTCAGGATCCTGTGCCGATGAGGTGTGGGCCTCGTGTCCTCGGGGTTATGTGTGTGTCAGACAAGACAAGTGGTACTACCAGTGCAGACCTGACACCTGGGCACCGGCACAACAACATACAGCAGGAACAGCAGCAGCAGCAGGAGCCAAACAGGCCTCCAGCAATGGTAACGGTGGGTCAACATCGTCTGCAGCAACAGGAACAGCAGCAGTTACTCAATACAGGTTCCAGAGTGCCGAGAGGCCTGCGGGTACTGGTACCCAGAAGAGCTCACAGCAACAGCAGCAGCAGCAGCAGAACAAGAAGGCTTCATCTCCTGCGCCTGCTAAAAAGCCAAGCAGCTCATCAACATCCCCCAGCACAGGAAACACAGCAAAGCCTCCATCATCGCTAGCATCATCAAGTAGCAACAGCAGCAGCAGCAAGGACAGTAAGGATCAACAGCAAGGTGCAGTACCCTATGATCCCGAGTCTATTGTGGTGGAAGAGGTGGACGAAGCTGTCATGTACCGATTTATGTCAACAGATACGGATGATGATTATGAGCAGCAGCTGCAGCAACAGAGTATGCGGCAGCAGCCGGCGCCACCACAGCAGCAGCAGGAGACAGCACCTGCAGCAGTGCCGTTCAACATCTTCAACTTCTTTGGATGAAGGAGGGGCAAGGATGAGTCAAACTTCGAGGAACAATGATAATTGGCTGATGGTGTGCGCACAGTACATGTGGTGTAGTGATAGGCTGGTTGGTGTGCATTGTGCCGGGGGGCTGCATTCAGCAGTTTGTTCCTACTGGATATGATGCCCTACTTGAAAGCAACAACAGCGCTACTGCATATAGCAGGGTGACAGGTATCAGCATTCACCAGTTGTCTGGATAGGTACCTCCTGGATTTGTTAGTCTTGTTTACCAATACTGCTGCTGCCGCCGAGCTGAGGCAATTCTTGCATACTGCACAGGCTTGCTGTACACAGTAGACAAGACCATCATTTCGTTGAGTATATATTTCTTGACCAAGCATTGCATTTCTCCTCCTCCTCTGCTTCGGTTATTGATGCTATGCCAGTGCGCATCAGAGTCGGCTAATCACTCTGCCAGCTATCCCTTTTTCTCTAGGTGTCGGTGATTTGAAAGCACAGGAGCGCTAAGACTCCATGGCGGTGTGTGTTTGTGTTATTGACTCGTGTGTCTATGGAGCGTTTCTGCTGTAGCTTGAAGATCATGGTGACCAGTCACTGACTTGATCAGTATGTTTCAGAGGCCACTCGGGCTGTGAGCCTCTGGCTAGGGTCATGTAGTGTGCTGCAGCAGTTTATCTGTCATGGCTTTAACTTCAGCTCAGTGATCAAGTGATTGATGACTTTGGGGATTGCATCCCTGCTTTGGTCTGTGCAGATCATGATGCTGGTAGTGATTGTTGGGATATGAAGACATGTTTGTTATGTAGTCTCAAATATCTGCACTTGCAGTCACATTAGTTGCTGCCAACAGCTGAGAAGGCGTCTGAGTGTCACGACGTGCTTACTGCTTGCCGTTTGGCTGATCAAGAATATCTGAGGGGCAGAAGATACTCGTGTGATAGATGTTGATGGGATTGATAACGAGGTTACTGAGTGTGCTGTTGATGGCATTGAAATCGTACCAGGAGCCTCATCAGTGCTAATGGTGATGTTGATGTGTACACGGTCTTGTCTGGTACTGATGTTGGTGGCTGCAGCAGCAGATACCTATGTGCTTGCTGCTGTGCATGATATGTGTGGTTGGCTGGATAGATGCATATACCTTACACAGTATTGGTAAAAATTATCAGTGGTGCCAGCACCTTATTTCGAAAGATATCATATCATAAGTTATGATATGATAGTATATGCTGCTGGATGGACCGCTGTTCTGTAGTTTCACATATTGATGGCTTTCTGTTAGAGGAGTTCAAGGCTTGAAGCCTATGTGTTGCAATGATTCAGGGAAAGGTGCCAGCTGGTCGTTGGCAGATGCCTTGGCACATTTGAAACTGCTTGCTGGCAGGTTTCAAACTTGTTGTGGTGCTAGTCACGGGTTTTCTCAATGGGCACTGCCAACTGAGTGCTCGTGCTGGCCAGCACCAACCATGGTCTACATGAGATTGGTGCCAAATGCTGTATTACGCAGGACACCATTCTAGTGCTCAATGACTCATGACGCCTCTGGCACTCCGATGTATTGGACAGCTGCATCGAGCATGCAATTCAGTGCTTGCTGTTGCCATGTGTGGTTCTGTGCAAGGACC